>ONZH01010842.1:0-44283 GCA_900303285.1 Rhinella marina | reverse complement strand
CCATTTCACCTGACAGAAGAGGCAGTGAATAATTCTCATACGTTGAAGCTGTGCATAACCTCAGCCCGGCCCTGGGTATTCCAAAATATGACGAGGAATTTCAGCTGTTTTGCTCAGAAATGCAGGGTCACAATACGGTTGTGATGACTCAGAAACATAGTGACCGCCAGAGGCATACTTTTCTGCCAGATTATATCCTGTCGCCAGAGGCGCCCCCTCCTGTGTCAGGGCAGTAGCGGCAGTGCAGGCAATGATAGAAAAAGCTTCTGAAATTGTGTTAGACTACCCTTTGACTGTACAAACACCTCATGACATTCACGCACATTTCTATGGCCAGGCAACTTAGACTAAAGTGTGCGCTCCTCATGGTACTCATACTACTCTGAATCCTGCTATTCTGTTGCCGATTACAGATTCAGAAATGGGGGAGGGAGGTGTATCAGAACTTTTAACCAATCTTGTTGAACATGACTGCGTACAATTAATACAGCAGGAAACATTTGTTTTCGAACATGTTCATGTTCGTTTTCACATTGGATATGCAGTGGTCACACAGCATGAGGTAGGGACAGCTGAACCACTGCCACCTCACATGTCAGTGCAAGAGGTGGTGCTGAAGGCACTCACTGAGGCGTGTAAATTGGCAAAGGGGAAGAAGGTGAACATCTACACGGACTCAAGGTATGCTTTTGGTATTGCACATGAATATGGACCTATTTGGCGGGCCAGGGACTTCCTAGCATCAGCAGGCCAGCCTATAAAGAATAAAGACTCTGTACTTGAACTTATGAACACTCTGTTGTTACCAGAGGAGGTTGCTATTATTAAGGTAAAGGCTCATACAAGATGTACCACGGTGGAAGCAAAAGGCAATGATTGAGTAGACAAGGCGGCCAAACAAGCTGCACTCCAGCCACTAAATGCTGACGCCACCCCGGTGAGAGCCTTGAGACCTGAGGACATTTCAGTAAGTACGTTTCAGAGAATGCTCCAACAAGCCCCTCCTGAGGAAAAAGAACAAGGGGCCAAACATGGAATTTGGAGAAAACAAGGACAAAATTTGTCTACCACGCCCTCTGTACCCAGCTATGGCTCAGGAGGCCCACGGGCCCACTCATTTATCAGAAGGTGCCATGGTAAGTGTGGTTAACGCAGGGTGGATTGCCCCAAGATTTTCTACAGTAGTCGCTCGGTTTGTACAAGGATGTATGGTCTGTGCACTGAACAATCCCGGTCAAGTGGTGAAGACTCCAAGCAAGCACCCCCAGGCCACTTTACCCGTTCCAGAGACTGCAGATAGACTATATACAACTGCCTAAGGTAGGAGTATATGAGCTTGTCCTTGTGTGTGTTGATCTCTTTTCAGGGTGGCCGGAAACATTCCCAGTAGCAAAGGCAAATGCAAAGAACACAGCAAATAACACAGCAAAGAAACTGGTCAGTGAACTGGTGTGCAGGTATGGTGTCCCTGAAGTTATTGAATCAGACAGGAGTTCCCCAGATTAGGATTGTATTTTTCCGCAACTGGTTGCAAATGAACAATGATAGCCTAAAAAGCTACATGCGGGCCATCACAAAGAGGCTTGAGAACTCCCATAAACAAGTGTTTGCTTCCCTTCCAGATTCAATAGAAGGAACACACAGTCTGAAACCAGGAGACTGGTGGTGATAAAACGACATGAGGAAAGGTCTGGATCCCAGATTTGATGGTTCTTTCCAAGTCCTGTTGACTACTCATACAGCAGTAAAGGTTGAAGGACACGCTTCTCACTGCAAGAAAGTCCGACGCCCAAGGATGAAGATCCTCCTGCCGACAGTGGCTCTGACCTTGAGCGTGTCAGCAGTATTTCGTCAACTGAATGATGAATGGGACAATGCTTTGATACTGCACCATCAGGTGCTGCTTGAAGGACTGTTGGATCTGTACTCACAGTCCCATGAGTTCAAGAACTGTGCCTTATCTGGCAATCCCTCTGACCTTTAAATAACTTGTTCATATGTCTTGTTAGCAGTTTGTCTCACAAAGAAGACCAGGGCCTGATGATCTAAAGTATAGTAGTATATGCTGTGATGAAGCTGATGTGTATGTGTGCCAACAGGTTCTATACCAAAAGGAGAAACTACCAGGATTATTGAGAAGTCTTGGGAACTGCATCGATACCTGGGAGGGAATCTGGCCTCCAGCTGGCGGTTGGGCCTATCCCAACTGAAGTACCTCTGGGTTGGGATGTCAGTTCCAAGATATCTCAAAATGGGGGAATTGGGAAGGATAAGAGTCCATTTTGTATCAGGACTCCATCTTAACCTAAGATTAATTTGAAAGAAGAAGTTTCTATGTTTCTGATAACTTACTTACAGGAAATTGCAGAACTAAATATATAAATATAATGTTCATTGTGAGGGTAACCACTTCTTCTTTAAAGGTTCAGAAAACATGTATCTGACCTCTTGACATCCTCTTAAAACAGACACTTCTGCCTGTGATCAGGAAGAGTTGGGGGATGGAACCACATTTGTGGTTTTGTTCAGTAGTTCAGTAAATGTCATGTTTTTAAAAAGTTACAGAAACTATGATCTGCACTATAGAAACACTGCCCAACTATCTGCGGTTTTGTACTATAAAGAGCAACGTGTTCTGTCAATAAACGGGAAATATTTGATTCAGCTGAACAAGCCTGCGTCGATTTCCTCTGAGCGCTCAAGAATAATTATTAATTTGGGACCCCGACAATCATAGAGAAGGGGGTTTGCCCCAACAATCCTGTGTGGGTGGTCAATCCAGACACCCTGACTCACCTATAGTCTAGATAGTTATAAGAGACTGTTTAATAGCTGCCATAGTATCTGTCAAGTATCATGCTTCTGCTAAGAATTGTAATTGTCAAATACGGAGCGTTGTAAGCAATTGTAGTGTTATAACTAATAAGCTTGTAGCCACTGTGAAAGAGAGGGAGAGAGACACTGTAACCTCTAAACTAGGTCCCTTAATCCTAAGTAAGCACCTATCCATTCTTGAACTTTTTAAATTTGACAGTCACTGTGCCATCCTCATATGGTAAGGGACAATACAACCTATAAAGTCTGACTCCCTTACATGGGGCGGAACTGAACTCACCATAGGAGAATTTGATATTCATAAGCAATGAGCTACTTTATCCGGTCCAAGTGGTGTCTGTAGGTCCATAAACTTGTTGTTTTCCGTAGTCTAGACGCACACAGTGCGCGTCATCCTCTTCATTCATTGGAGTTGTGTTCTTCTGCTGCCATATCCAGAAGCCTCATCAATGTTGATGTTGGCAAGGAATGGGCTATTCAATCTGGTCTGCATGAAAAAGAGGTAATGGTAGCTCTCTAATAGCATCACTATCAGAGAGCGTGCCACAATCCTCTTTATCCAGTTGAAAAATGTCTATGAGCTATTCGATCCTGTCGATATAATACAGAGGTGGTGTCTATAGGTCCATAAATTTGTTGTTCCGTAGTCTAGACATACGCCGCGTTCCTCCTCAGAGAGCGTCCCACAATCCTCTTCATCCACTGCAGAAACGCTCTTCTGCTACCACTTCCAGGTTTCTCATCATGGTCTCCCTATGAAAAACAATGCATTCTTTACCCTCAGTGCAATAAATAATTTTGGACACAACATCATTATTAAGAGGAAAAAATCCTCTGCCTCAACATGTAAGAGGGTCAGACGTTTGAGTATTATTGGCCATTGACAGCTAACATGTACTTAGGGCCCCACAGATGAATCAGTGACTCAGTATTGAGTTAATAGTGAGGTGGTTACAGTATATTTCTCTCTCACTGAGGGCACAGGTTTGGTTGTTAAAACACCACAGTTATTTACAAGGCACAACACTTTGCTTAGGTAAGAGTTATACAGTGTCTGGTGTAATCACCAACTAGAGGATACAGCGGGGCAGTGGTCCTTAACCACTCACAGGTTCTACATGTCTCCAGAGTGTCTTATTCTTAATCATTTCCGGCTTGAATGTTGTCTGCAAAGAGTTACAGACTCCAGGATGCTCTCTAAGGAAGTACAGTAGGTACAAAATTGTCTTTCAATCCAGTGTTAGGTGGCATGTAAGGGGAGGAACGGCCCAGGAAGATGTCAGAGACATCATTAAACTCTGATGACCCAATATCCACCAGCATCTCTACAGCGTCCTCTCTAGCTACAGACATGAGAGCTATTAGCATGCATCTCTCAGCTCCTCACACTCACTGCAACAAGGTGAACAAAGTTTTTTTTTTAACCAGTGCTATATTTATAGGCCGTCTGTGAAAATACAAATGGGGGAAAATTTATTTATTCCCCCCATGGCAGTTTTTTGGCATAAAAAAGTTGGGGACAGTGGAACCCCCCCATATTTATCTTCTTTCATGATAGTTTCTTGGCATAAAAGAAGACTGATATCTATGCCCGCTCTAAGATGGCATAGATTTTTTTTTTAGGTGCATGGACTGCAGATGGATTCACCTAATTTATGATGAGGTGGGCGCCTCATTGTAAATGTAGAGGATATCATAGACCGGTGTAAAAGACTGGTCTATGATAAATCCCCCCATTGTCTGGCCTCTCTCTATCCATTTCAGCCAGCCACTCCATATCTAGAATTGGTGCAGGTTTTACACCAATATTTCTTATCATATAGTCAAAAGATAATGAAGTGGTGATGGTCCAGAAAGTCAGATGATCCAGTATATAAACATTGTCAGCAGCTTCCAAAATGTGTCACTCCATGGTCCATCAGGTGCCTAGCATGCCGCAACGCTCTTTGTCCATCGGAGGTGTCAGTGGCTCTATTCCAAATCGACGACCTTCCGGAGGAAGTTAAGAACTTGAAAAGCTTATTATGACAACACCTTAGTTGCAGCTAAGACAGATTTACTATTAGGCAGTTTGATTTTGAGATATTGGAGGTGGCTACTTTTTCGTGGGTCACTATTTATATACAGTTATGCACACATACAAAGATATAAACATAAATGTTCAGATAAAGTAATCTACAAATAAAAAAATATGTAAAGGGGTTTTCCAGGAGTAGAATATTTGTAGGTCATCAATATATGTTTTTTGGCATCCGACTCCAAGCAGCCACTCTTGATCAGCAGAAAGCAATAAATGATAAAAAGAAAGCATTTAAATCACTAAAACAGGAGGGGAGCAAGAAAGCATTGAAAAACTATAAGGAAAAAAATAGAATATGTAAAAGACAAATAAAAGCAGCCAAACTAGAGACCGAGCGATTAATCGCCAAAGAGAGTAAAACTAACCCTAAAATGTTCTTCAATTATATAAATGGTAAAAAGTATTAACCTGAAGGTGTCGGCCCCTTACAGAGTAATGAGGGGGGAGTTGCAGAGAGCGATGAGGAGAAAGCAAAGCTACTAAATATTTTTTTCTCCACTGTATTCACTGAGGAAAATAAACTGTCAGATGAAATGCAGAATATAAAAGTAAATTCCCCATTAAAAGTGCCCTGTCTGACCCAGGAAGAAGTACAGCGACGTCTTAAAAAGATTAAAATAGACAAATCGCCAGGACCGGATGGCATACACCTCCGTTTCCTAAGAGAATTAAGTGATATCATAGCCAGACCCTTATTTCGGATATCTAAGGACTCTATACTGACAGGGAGTGTTCCACAGGATTGGCACATAGCAAATGTGGTGCTAATATTCAAAAAGGGTCCAAAAACAGAACCTGGGAACTATAGGCCAATAAGTTTAACTGTTTGAAGGTTTTCTAAGAGATGCTATCTTGGAGTACCTCAATACAATGACTTCTCCAAAGCATTTGACACTGTACCACATAAAAGGTTAGTATATAAAATGAGAATGCTTGGCCTGGGAGAAAATGTATGTACAGTACAGACCAAAAGTTTGGACACACCTTCTCTTACAAAGAGTTTTCTGTATTTTCATGACTATGAAAATTGTAGATTCACACTGAAGGCATCAAAATATGAATTAACACATGTAGCATTATATACTTAACAAAAAAGTGTGAAACAACTGAAAATATGTCTTATATTCTAGGTTCTTCAAAGTAGCCACCTTTTGCTTTGATTACTGCTTTGCACACTCTTGGCATTCTCTTGATGAACTTCAAGAGGTAGTCACCTGAAATGGTTTTCACTTCATAGATGTGCCCTGTCAGGTTTAATAAGTGGGATTTCTTGCCTTATAAATGGGGTTGAGACCATGAGTTGTGTTGGGCAGAAGTCAGGTGGATACACAGCTGATAGTCCTACTGAATAGACTGTTAGAATTTGTATTATGGCAAGAAAAAAGCAGCTAAGTAAAGAAAAATGAGTGGCCATCATTACTTTAAGAAATGAAGGTCAGTCAGTCCGAAAAATTGGGAAAACTTTGAAAGTGCCCCCAAGTGCAGTCGCAAAAACCATCAAACGCTACAAAGAAACTGGCTCACATGAGGACCGCCCCAGGAAAGGAAGACCAAGAGTCACCTCTGCTGCGGAGAATAAGTTCATCCGAGTCACCAGCCTCAGAAATCACAGGTTAACAGCAGCTCAGATTAGAGACCAGGTCAATGCCACACAGACTTCTAGCAGCAGACACAGAGGAGAATGTGTGCAGCAGGCCTTCATGGTAAAATAGCTGCTAGGAAACCACTGCTAAGGACAGGTAACAAGCAGAAGAGACTTTTTTTGGGCTAAAGAACACAAGGAATGGACATTAGACCAGTGGAAATCTGTGCTTTGGTCTGATGAGTCCAAATTTGAGATCTTTGGTTCCAACCACCGTGTCTTTGTGCGATGCAGAAAAGGTGAACGGATGGACTCTACATGCCTGGTTCCCACCGTGAAGCATGGAGGAGGAGGTGTGATGGTGTGGGGGTGCTTTGCTG
Organism: Rhinella marina; assembly: GCA_900303285.1. Classification (NCBI taxonomy): domain Eukaryota; kingdom Metazoa; phylum Chordata; class Amphibia; order Anura; family Bufonidae; genus Rhinella; species Rhinella marina. Next base: position 37,406 of record ONZH01010842.1, on the reverse strand, counting down.
GTGACACTGTTGGGGATTTATTCAAAATTGAAGGCATACTGAACCAGCATGGCTACCACAGCATTTAGCAGCAGCATGCTATTCCATCTGGTTTGCGTTTAGTTGGACCATCATTTATTTATCAACAGGACAATGACCCCAAACACACCTCCAGGCTGTGTAAGGGCTATTTGACTAAGAAGGAGAGTGATGGGGTGCTACGCCAGAAGACCTGGCCCATAGGCACCAGACCTGTACCCAATCGAGATGGTTTGGGGTGAGCCGGACCACAGAGTGAAGGCAAAAGGGCCAACAAGTTCTAAGCATCTCTGGGAACTCCTTCAAGACTGTTGGAATACCATTTCAGGTGACTACCTCTTGAAGCTCATCAAGAGAATACCAAGAGTGTGCAAAGCAGTAATCAAAGCAAAAGGTGGCTACTTTGAACAACCTAGAATATAAGACATATTTTCAGTTGTTTCACACTTTTTTGCTAAGTATATCATTCCACATGTGTTAATTCATAGTTTTGATGCCTTCAGTGTGAATCTACAATTTTCATAGTCATGAAAATACAGAAAACTCTTTGAATGAGAAGGTGTGTCCAAACTTTTGGTCTGTACTGTATGTGGGTAAGTAACTGTCTCAGTGATAGAAAACAGAGGGTGGTTATTAACAGTACACACTCAGATTAGGTCACTGTGACTATTGGGGTACCACAGGGGTCAGTATTTGGCCCTATTCTCTTCAATATATTTATCCATGATCTTATAGAAGGCTTGCACATTAAAATATCAAGACTGGAGGCTTGGGCAGAGAAGTGGCAGATGAGGTTTAACACTGACAAATGTAAGGTTATGCATATGGGAAGGAATAATGCAAGTCACCAGTACATATTAAATGGTAAAACATTGGGTAACTCTGACATGGAAAAGGACCTAGGAATTTTAGTAAACAGCAAACTAAGCTGCAGAAACCAGTGTCAGACAGCTGCTGCCAAGGCCAATAAGATAATGGGTTGCATCAAAAGAGGCATAGATGCCCGTGATGAGAACATAGTCCTGCCACTTTACAAATCACTAGTCAGACTACACATGGAGTAGTGTACAGTTCTGGGCTCCTGTGAACAAGGCAGACATAGCAGAGCTGGAGACGGTTCAGAGGAGGCAACTAAAGTAATAACTGGAATGGGTGGACTACAGTACCCAGAAAGATTATCAAAATGAGGGTTATTTACTTTAGAAAAAAGATGACTGAGGGGAGATCTAATAACTGTGTATAAATATATCAGGGGCCAGTACAGAGATCTCTCCCATGATCTATTTATCCCCAGGACTGTGACTCTGACGAGGGGACATCCTCTGCGTTTGAAGGAAAGAAGGTTTGTACACAAACATAGAAGAGGATTATTTACAGTAAGAGCAGTGAGACTATGGAACTCTCTGCCTGAGGAGGTGGTAATGGTAAGTTCACTAAAAGAGTTCAAGAGAGGCCAGGATGTATTTATGGAGGGTAATAATATTACATGTCATAGCTACTAGAGATGGATCGTTGATCCAGGGAGTTATTCTGATTGCCTGATTGGAGTCGGGAATGAATTTTTCCCCTAAAGTGGGTAAAATTAGCTTATACCTCACAGGGTTTTTTGCCTTCCTCTTGATCAACTTTAGGATAAAAGGCCGAACTGGATGGACAGATGTCTTTTTTTCGGCCTTATAAACTATGTTACTATGAAGCTGTCTGAAGAGGCCACGGTGTGAGTGCTGTGGCTTCTTCCTCGACCAGTGACATCATACAGTATTTTCCGATCACATGACCTATCTGCAGCTTAGTCCTAGTTCATATAAATGAGCCTTGGCTTAAATATAAAGCAAAGCCGCCATAAAATGTACAATGCTGTGCTTGGTGTGCTATGAGAAAGATGCATTGCTCACTGGAGCGCAGCAACCTGTTCAAGAAGCTGGGGGTGATCCGGGTGTTGGACCCCAGAGATCAGATGATAATGAACTATGCTGAGGATACATCAATATTTCACTGCCTGAAAACTCCTTTATCTGTCTATCTTATATATGGGGGAGGGTGTTCTCATTAATTGTTGGGCAGGTTTTCCTTGTAAACAGGAAATAAAGCCCAATGGTATATATATATGTATAATATATATATATATATATATGTGTGTGTGTGCAGACATTATACATGTGTACACATATATACACACATCCACACATCTACAAAAAAGTACACAATTATAACTTATATCATACTTTTCCATACATTATTGTATTATTTCATTCATTCATCCATATATTCTGGTGTGCTATGTTTTTCATACACATTATCGTCAGATCGTAGGTTTTTGAGTATTAAAATACTCACAGTGGTCTGTTGATGAGGGGTGGGGGAGAAAGTGATGCGTTTTCTTGTTTTTTGCATTCCCAGAAAGATCACAGGTGACACGTGCTGAACATGGGAGTTGGAAAAAGCGATGCTTCCGCCTCATGCCCGTAATGGAGGAAGTGGGGGTCGGCTTTTGTGACATGCGTTCCAGACGTGGAACGCATGATAGAGATTAGAGTGAGCACAGGATACGGGGCAGGATAAAGGCACTAGGACAGCGTGCAGTAAAGAAGATGAGGCTCTGTTTTTGGAGCGTGCGTTCCACACGTGGAATGCACGTAGGAAATTCAGATGGGGCTGGCGTTAAGGTGGAGTGCTAGTGTTGCTGGGGGTGGAGCTTTACTTCTAAGAGCGTGCGTTCCAACTGTGGAACGCATCTAGGAAGTTATTGGCCAGGTTCCGATGCATTCCAGGCTGGAACGCATGTGTATGGAGGAAGAGTAATGGTTCCATAAGAGCTATCAGGGTGGCTCATATAGATTAGTGGTTATGGCTATATGGGGCGCTCTTGAGTATTCATGAATGTAAATATAGAAAAGTGAATAAATGCACAAATAAATAAATGAATGAATATACAAGTAATAAATAAGTGATAAATAAACATATACATAACTTGCAATGCATAAATTAACTAAAATGATGCATGATCAGATTCGTAGAGATTAATAGTTAATAGGATTAGAACATATAAAATGTATAAAAAGTGGCCAAAAATTAAGACACCGTAAGACATAAAATATAAATACAGAAAAAGAAAAAAAAAACAAAAAAAAACACAACAATAAGTTACAAATATATACGTGGATAATCAAAAATATCATAGTAATTTTTTCAATAATGTATTAGTCGGCAGTGAATATAGGAGAGAAAAGTAAATCATGATCATATATAATTGGAATTCTTTCCATTGGTATATTAATAGAACAATGGATGTACAGGAAAAATATATAAATCATGGTAATAAATAATTAGGTAATTTAATAGTTAAATTTAATAATTAATGAATTAAATGTTGGAGTTAATAAAATGAATAGAAAGTACTGAATACATACTGCAATCTTGTATTGGTTTGTTAATAGTTACTGTGTTCTAATGACTCATTGAGATCGAAAGGGATTAGTGAGTTAAAATGGAAATTCCAATACATCTCTTTTCTACAAAAACGTTGGTAGGATTGTGGGACCCATTCAATGGGGGTCAGGCTCAAAAGAGATGCATCGCCAGCGTGGGTTTGCGCGAAGTGTCTGGAGACACTATGTTTAGCGTATTTCTTGTTTATGTTTGAGCGGTGTGAATTTAGGCGGTCCCTAAGGTTTTGTGTGGTGCGGCCTATATATTGCAACCCACATGGGCATTGGAGCATGTAAATTACGTTTCATGTTCCGCAGTCCATGTAGTTTTGTAACAGGATTTTTTCACTGGAAGTGTTGATAGTAATCTCTTTCACCCCATCTTTTATACTCAAACAACATTTGCACCGGCTGTGTCCACACTTGAAAGAGCCTCTCTCTTTGCATTCGGGCTCTGGGGATATGATTTTCATAGTAGTGAATTTTGTCAATTTTGGGCGGGAAGGGTCTAATAGCTGCTTGAGAGTTTTAGCTCTCCTAAATATAAGATTGGGTTGCGTTGTGATACTATTCCCCAAAATGGGATCTTTACGCAGAAGGAACCAATGTTGTCGTAGTATTTCTTTGATTTTTGGATGAATCGAATTGTAGCGAGTGATAAAATTATATTTATACCTATTATCGTTATCCGTTTGGGAGGTTGGGAGGTCTCTGGTAGTAGGAGTTTTTTTGGGAGTAAGCAGTTGGATTGGCTTTCTATTTCTACTCTTTGAATAGAGTCTAAAATTAGATCTTTTGGATATCCTTTTTCCAGGAACCTGGATTTGAGGACTTCTAGCTGTTTGTGCATGATCTTATCATTGGAGCAATTTCTTCGGATTCTCTACATTTGTCCATAAGGCATGTTTTTTCTCCATTTATGGTGGTGACAGCTTTTATATTCTAAATAGCTGTTTGCGTCTACACTTTTAAAATGTGTGTGTGTTTCGATCTCAATATGAACAATAGTGAGCTCCAAATCTAGAAATACAGCGCTGATGGAATTTATGTGGGCCGTAAATTTAAGGTTCGAGTTGTTAGAATTTAGGTCTGTGATATATTGAACCAGCGTGTCCCGTCCGCCCGGGCCATATAATAATGATATCGTCGATATAGCGTTTGTAAAAGACGATATTGGGGTGGTTTAAGAGCCCAATTTCTTCCTCAAAGGCCCCCATAAAAATATTTGCATACGACAGGGCAAATTTAGTCCCCATAGCGGCCCCCCTTGTTTGGATATAAAAAGTATTATTGTAGTTAAAATAGTTATGATTGAGGATAAAAGCTATTGAGTCTAAGATAAAATTCCTCTGTGTTGTAGGCATAAAAGGGTTGGTCATCAGTACTTTATCTACTGCCCTAATACCCAACTCATGAATAATATTACTGTATAGGGCTAATATGTCTAGGGTAACCCATAACATATCATATGACCAACAGAAATCTTTTAGTAATGTAATTAGGTGGCTGGAATCTCTGAGGTAAGCGGGTAGGGTTATGGCATATTTGTGAAGTAAATTATTAATGTATGCGGAAAGATTGGACGTGATGGAGTCTATACCTGATACGATAGGCCTTCCAGGTGGGTTATCAAGGGACTTATGTATTTTTGGCAGGAAATAGAAATATGGAATGGGTGCGTGTTCAGTTAGAAGAAAATTTCTCTCTTGTTTATTTAGCACTTTTTGTGTATATCCTGATTGCACCAATGCGGTTAGTTCTTTCTTAAAGTCGGCTGTTGGGTCTCCCTGTAATGGTTGGTAGTAGTTAGTGTCAGAGTCCCCCTTTCCTTCAGATCATGGCCCTTCGGCGGTCCTCCTCTTGCCCTACTTGGTACTGCCTGAGGTGATCACCTCACCTGGCCTCATTGGTGGTGCACCCCTGGCTAGACACTCTCCTTCTCCTCCAATGGATCGTCTTCTAGGTGCTCTCCTTCTCTCTGTAGTTCCTTCTCCTTCAGCGGTTGGTCTTCTGATGCCAGAAGCTCCATTGTGTCACACTAAATGTTGGCTAGGAGTCCATTGTAACATCACTCACTGAAGCTTGTAGGTGGACAAGCTAGATATAGTCATGTGACTGCCTGGTAAGGGGTGGGGCTTATAGACGCTGGGCTAGTGAGCAAGGGTTGATATATTTAAAGGGGTTGTGTCACTTCAGCAAATGGCATTTATTATGAAGAGAAAGTTAATACAAGGCACTTACTAATGTGTTGTGATTGTCCATATTGCCTTTTTTGCAGACTTGATTCATTTTTCCATCACATTATGCACTGCTCGTTTCCATGGTTATGACCACCAAGCAATCAATCAGTGATGGACGTATTTGCACACTATAGGAAAAAGTGCCAGGCTGTCTGGTAGCCAGGACCATGGGAGCTCACATAGGCTGGTGCTTTTTTCTATAGTGTGCAAGCACGGCCATCGCTGATGGATTGCAGGGTGGTCATAACCATGGAAATGAACAGTGAATGATGTGATAGTAAAATGAATTGAGCCAACAAAGGAAGCAATATGGATAATAATAAATTATTAAGTGACTTGTATTAACTTTCTCAATATAATAAATGCTATTTGCTGAAGTGACACAACCCCTTTAATGTGTCCTGCCAATATAATGGCTTGGAATGGTGGTTATGTTCCTAGGGCCCTGTATAAAACGATTTATATGGGTCAGGACACGTGCAAAGTAGGGCTCCGACGAAGACCACGGAGAGATGAGTACATCCAGTGCAGATCTAGACTCATTGCTCCCGCACCTCCTGCCTAGTGATGAACGCTTCCATAATGGAAGTGGTCATTAGCATTGGCTCTATAAGACGCACTACAATTTTTGCACCACTTTTAGTGCGTCTTAAACGGTGAACAATACAGTAAAAAAAAAAAAAATATATATATATATATATATATATATATATATATACACACACACACGTATATTTATATACACACACACGTGCATACATATATACATATAGATACATATATACACACACATGCATACATACGTACACATGCATACATATATACATACACATGCATACATATATAGACACATACACACACAAGCATACATTGATATATATAGACACATTTAACACACGCAGTTTTACTACTTACCGTCCTACTTGTAGGGTTGCCACGTGTCCGGAATTTTAGAGGCCAAGCTGATATTTTGCCAAGGTCGGGAAGAGAAGACCTCTATGCATGCCATTAGCGGTGCTCCCCCTCCTCCGTGTCTCCTGACTGCTCCTCTCCTGCAGCCTCCAAGTAGGTAGGGTTGCCATCTTTCCCAACCAAGAATACCTGCCAAGTTAAGCAACATGCCAAAGGGGGTGTGGTCGTGGGGAGTGGCTTAACGCTGGGTTTTACGTCACTGTCATACTGAGGCTCCCAGTAATAAATAATGCCTCCATTAGTGCTCCCCAGAATAAATAATGCCTCCATTAGTGCTTCACAGTAATATTAATGCCTCCATTATTGCCCCCTATAATTAATAATGCCTCCATTAGTGCCCTCAGTAATAGTAATGCCTCCATTAGTGCCCCCCAGAATTAATAATGCCCCCATTAATGCACAAAAGAGCCGCTTTTGACGTGAAGTGACATCAGTGAGAGCTGTCTCTCATAGTAAATCTTTATATTACCCATGAGATACCAATTCTAGAACATCTTTACTTAGAATTCTGTTTTGGGATGTTTCTCTGTTATTGTTCCTGGAAAATATAAATGTTAATAGGAGTTCCCATCCACCAATAGAATTGCTCGGCATTACCATGTTAATAGCATTAGCCATCCACTAATAGAATTGCTCGGCAATACCATGTTAATAGCATTAGCCATCCACCAATAGAATTGCTCGGTTTGAGTTTGAAAAAAAAAGTCGGTTGTAACGAGTCATTTGCTCCATAGTGAGCAGTGAAGATGGACGTCTCCCGGCTCTGACCAGTGCAACAGGATCGTTCTGCAGATCATCGCGTCATATCGTTGTCATTTTGGTCGTACGAAAAGATTTTTGTATCCCAGGAAAATTATTGTTATTAAAATTAAACAGTAAATACTAAAGAGCATCTGTCAGCATGATCAACCCGACTAAGGCAGGAGTCTGGTACGGTTGATCATGCTGATGTTGTATATGTTAATTAGCAAGTTCAAGTGCTTGGAAGGCCACTTTTGTAGCGCCCCTGTGCTCTGCACTCTCCCCCATCTCCTTGATTGACAGGGCTAGAGACCCTAATATTACATTGAGATCTATATGTATCTATGTGTTCATGCATAAAAACACAGGCAGGAATCAATCCACATTGATCTGTATATGTACAGATTGTATACACACAGCAGATATCACACAGCACGGTCAGTAAGACTATTGATTTCTCATGCTGCACTTGCTAGGCTGTAGGTAGTGTATACAGGACATCGCTCTAGGATGAATGTGACTTTCCGGATACCTATAGATAATACTCCCCACATCTAGCTGAAGATCTGTTTCTCAGTGTGAAGGTGAAGTCTGACCCTGAGCTGAGTGTCACAGATATGAGGAGCATGATTGCATCTGCTGCCTCCGCTATCACCATGTTTGATGTCTAGACCTGTCAATCAAGAGATGGGGGACGTGTGCAGAGCAGAGAGGCATCAGCACCATGTACATTATGTGTGGTTTATATAGAATTTGTATAGGGTAAGTCTAGTGTAAATAGTATGTTTATAGGTTAATTGTAGTTCATATAGTGTTTGTATAGGGATAGTGTAGCCTATATAGTGTGTATGGGGTAAATAGTATATACAGTGGTTATATAGAGTGTGTAGTCTTCACAGTGTTTTTGTAGGGTAAGTGTAGTGTATATAGAATGTGTATAGGGTAGGTTTAGTTTCTATCATGTCATATCATCATATAATGTGTGCATAGGGTAAATGTAGTCTTTACAGTTTGTTCATAGAGTGTAGTCTATATAGTGAGGTGTGTTTTGGCTAACTGTAATCTATATATAATAGGGTAGATATAATGCATATAGCATTTGTATAGGGTAATTGTAATGTATATAGCGTTTGTATAGGGTAACTATAATGTATACAGTGCCTATATAGGGTAACTGTAATGTATACAGCGCCTATATAGGGTAAGTGTAATGTATACAGCGTTGGTACAGGGTAAGTGTAGTGTATATAGCGTGTGTACAGGGACGTGTAGTGGCTATAGCGTTTGTATAGGGCAACTGTAATGTATACAGCGTTTGTATAAAATAGGTGTAGTGTATGCAGAGTTTATACAGGGTAAGTGTAGTGTATATAGTGTTTGTACAGGTTACGTGTAGTGTATATAGTGTATGTGTAGGGTAAGTGTAGTGTATACAGTGTATGTACGGAGAAAGTGTAGTGTATGTATTGTTTGTACAGGTTAAGGCCCCATTTAGACGACCGTGTTTCATGGCCGGATACGGTACACGGCCTCAGGAAGCGCACGGCGTCATAGCAACCAATGACGCCGTGCGCTCCCGTCCTCTGGGGTAGCACAGGCCAGGTTTTCACGGCCCGTATACGGCCATGAAACACGGTCGTCTGAATGGGGCCTAAGTGTAGTGTATATAGCATTTGTGCATGGAAGTGTAGTGTATAAAGCATTTGTATAGGATAAGTATAGTTTATATAGTGTTTGTACAGGGTAATTGTAGTGTATATAGTGTTTGTACAGGGTAAGTGTAGTGTATATAGTGTTTGTATAGGGTAAGTGTAGTGTATATAGTGTTTGTTTAGGGTAAGTGTAGTGTATATAGTGTTTGTATAGGGTAAGTGTAGTGTATATAGTGTTTGTATGGGGTAAGTGTAGTGTATATAGTGTTTGTATAGGGAAAGTGTAGTGTATATAGTGTTGGTTCAGGTTAAGTGTAGTGTATATAGCGTTTATATAGGGTAAGTGTAGTGTATATAGTGTTTGTATAGGGTAAGTGTAGTGTATATAGAGTTTGTATAGGGTAAGTGTAGTGTATATACCGTTGGTACTTTACAGGGTAAGTGCAGTGTATATAGTGTTTGTATAGAGTAAGTGTAGTCTATATAGCGTTTGCACGGGGAAGTGCAGTGGCTATAGCATTTCTATACGGTATATAGCTTTTGTATACAGTAAGTCTAGTGTATATAGTGCTTGTACAGAGTAACTGTAGTGTATATAGCGTTGATACAGGGTAAGCTTACTGTACAGTATATAGTGTTTGTAAAGGGTAAGTATCTAATATACAAAGCTGAGTGTATGTGTGTGTGTATGTCCGCTAAAGGAATCCGCACCGTCGCAACTACAATCACGAAATTTGGCACATGGGTACATTAGGTGTCCGGGAAGGTTTTAGAACGGGTCTCAGCTCTCCAGGACGTACCGTTCCTGAGATATTCCCAAAAAATGCATTAGCCAATAGAAGCCTGGTCACATGATCCTTATCATCCAATAGAAGCTCACAGGCAGTTAGTCTCCACACACACCAGGTTTCCATAACAACCTAGCCAGTTCACTGCTGTAGGTCTGCTTTAAAGGGGCAGAGCGCTGTGGATGACACTGTTAAAGGGGTATTCCAGTTACCATAAATATAACTTATGTTTTAGACTAACTCATCATCAATCATTACCTAATATAATGTAACTTTCACATATTTACCGTTCAGTAGTAATAAAAGATGTTTTCTTCCACTGCTACCCACTTTCCTCCTAAATTACTATGGCATTGACCTATAATTCAGGCCACCAGGTCCCACTGTCACGCCCCCGACTCGACCGTCAGACCACGCCGCATTTGACCGGGATTGAAAAAATGAAGGTAAAAATCAACTTCTTTCAGCTGCAGGGGAGGGAGGGTGACTTTCTCCCTGCAGTTCATGCTAAGACTGCACAGTGCTGCTGTCTGAGAGTGAGCTGTTCAAAAGGACATCTCTGTGTCCATCCAGGCCCTGCGCATGACAGAGGACAGGGAGTCTAAATGTCCAGCCTTCCCCCAACATGAAGTCGTGCCACCGGTCCCAATGAAGCCACACCCCTAAACACGAGACCACGCCCCCTGGTTCCAAAAAAAAGGGAAAAGATCGGATGAGAGTTCCACGGGGTCTTCCTTTTAAGTGAAATTGAAGGTCCTATCTTTTATTACACAATTAAGTAAAGTCTTGTGATCCCATCTGCCAACCCTTATGGCATCTTTATCAGATGGGTCCCTACACTAACACTTTTAGAACAGGTAATGTTAAGTGGGGCTGCTGTGGGCATCTTTTGACCCCAGAACCCACAGAATCTGCATTGTATCAATGCTGTTCTGTTATCAGCATCATGTGTGCTATAGCTCTGGGTGTCCAGTTATAAAAAAAAGTCTTAGGGTAGGGACTAGGGATGAGCGAACCGAACCGTAACGAACCAGATTCGTTACGAACTTTACCAAAAGTTCGGTTTGTCACCGAACCGAACTTTGAGAAAGTTCATAACGAATCTGGTTAAAATTACAACGGCGACGCAAAACTGTACTTTTTTCACAGAATAGACCAGGATACAGGGGATTATTACTCCTATAATCCCTTGTATCCTGGTTTTCTGTGAAAATCAAGATGTGTGACGTCACCCCACAGCCAAAAAAAGTCCAAAAAAAAGTTTAAAAAAAGTTATAAAAAAAAGATTATAAAAACTGAGGCTCCATAGTCCAATCCGTTGATTCACCTTGGCCAAAAAGAGTCGGGGAAGTGACCATGAACATTAGATGGTCATCTGACTCGTCTGAAATCAGCTACTGTTTATCTTATGTGTATGGCTAGAGGAACCTCCCATACATATGCATATGTGCAGTTGTAATTGGGTCTTTTGGAAAAAGCTCCTGTGGCAGTAGCCAGGGCTATGGAGTCATGTCTCAAAGTCGGAGTGGAAGTTGGAGTTGTTATAAAGTGGACTGACTCCTATTCCAAAAATATATAGTAAATTGGTACAGTTAGTTCAATGCAATATGTGCTGAATATATTTTCATAAGAATTTGGGAAAATGAAGAAATGTACTATAAATGTCCTTTCTATTCCTGGAACTAGGCTTTTAGTTGAGATTAATGTGTGCTGCCCTTTATGTAGATGCTCAGTAGTGAAGCTCCTTTGCTACAGATCAGAGGAAAAAGTCACTGGGAAGGAATGGCTGCACTCATCTCAGATCTGCTAGAGAAAAAAGGATTAAAGAGGTTTTCTCACTAGTTACAAAGATTAGCTTTCAACATAAAGGGACAGTTAAAAGAAGACATTTTCTAAATCCATTGGTCAGTTATGAACTATAGACAGTTCAGCAGGTCTCTGCACACAGGTTTCTACGGTAACCTACAGACCAGAAAGACTGTTATTTGATTGGCTGAGAGCAGGAGTGACCTCACCCCCATGGAATGATGGGACTGAGCTCTGAGTGATTACCTCCAGTAAGCAAAAGGTACAAGTGTTGTGAGGACTGAGAAGCATGGCTTTACCTGGAATTGTGTTACAGATCACAATCTCCTGCTCTGTCAGAGGAAGTTAATATATGTTAATTACTGCTGGAGACCCACCCACAGTCTGAGGAGACAATGTGAGTGCAAAATGCCTGTCAGCCAGGGAATCAACGTGCTAAGAAAACCCCTTTAAGACAAGTACTTCTTAGTATATCTAAACTTTCAATAAACTGCGTAAATCAATTGTTCAGTGCATGTTCTCTCTTATGCTTTTTGTTTTAGTTTCTTTTCCTTTGAGCTCATGTTTGGAGAGGTTAGCTAATCTGATGGCTTCTATATGCTACACATAGAATATAAGGGGGAAAACTGTTTTCTAACATCTCAAATTCAGAAATACAGAAACACACATGTGAAAAAGTACTATAGGTGTAGAAGCCATTGCCAAGCCTTTGTTATCTAGCACTGCTAGTAGTTTCACTTTCTATACTGTGAAGCAGTATGATGTAACACACCTAGGGCCTTATGTATGAAAACTGTCTAGGTGTAGAAGTTTCTTTGTTGCCCATAGAAACCAATCAGAGCTCCCATTTCATTTTATATAGTGCTCTGAAGAAATTAAAGGGGAGCTCTGATTGGTTGCTATGGGCAACAAAGAAAGTCTTAGACTTAGACAGTTTTCATACATCAAGGCCTTTGCGAGCTGCACCCAGAGAAAAGCTTGATACTGAAAGTTCAGAGTAAAGATATCTAGTAAAACATATATTCCAAAGTTCTTTTTGTCATGACATATCTGTACTATTGATTTGTGCAAAGTTTGTTTAAAATTATTGCGTAAACATGCGCCATATATGAGGGAGTCGGAGTTGGGAGTCGGAGTTAGGGGAAATTCAGGAGTCAGAGTTGGAGTCGGGGTTTTGGCATACCGACTCCACAGCCCTGGCAGTAGCTCAATTTTCCACTTCAAAAAACCCATAGTTTTCAGAAAAAATAGATACTCAAAATATGAAACAAAAAATATATCTCTAATGAAATAAAAGTCACTTTAATACATTAAAACATACAATGTCTAGTAACTTAAACATACAGTAGTGTATAGATAAAGGACTACATTGCCATATACTGTAGTACTGCACATAAGCACACTTTTATTTCCTAATGTCTGACGCCATCTGTTTGTCAAGATAAATATTACAGTTAAACTAAAGTTAACACACTTCAATAAGATTTTAAGAACTAGAGAGGCGCGATGTGTTTGCATCGGAGTGCGCAATGCTTTAGTTTAATGCCTGCTGGTACTGTATATTGATGATGTTCAGAGGACCTTGTGGCCATAGCTTACGAGTATGTTTGAGCAAAGAGATAAATGCTAAAGTGCTCATGTTTGCAGCCAGTTAGTAAGCAGTAAGTGGTCCTGGTGGGAATTGGGCTTCCAGAACCTGGTAACGTCCCTGAAATCTCATGTGATGGGGTTGCACCTTACACCAAACCTGACTCTGGGCACATTATTCAGCTCTTAGAGTGGCCAGTTGAGCTTCTGCATTTGGACCAGATTCCAGCTTGGCATGTATGTGGGTGAGTGATTACAGGCCAGATAAAAACTTGAAGTGATTTAGCGAGAGCCACTACTAAAATAGAAATGAACCTGGGAGTGAGAATGGACCTTTGTTCCATGTATCCTTTGTGGGTGTTCAATTCAGACACCGTGACTTACGTATAGTCTAGATAGTTATAAGAGACTGTTTAATTGCTGCCATAGTATTTGTCAAGTATCATGCTTCTGCCAAGAAGTGTAATCATCAAATGTTGAGTCTTGTAAGCAACTGTGGTGTTATAACCAATAAGCTTGTAGCCACCATGAAAGAGAGAGAGAGACACTGTAACCTCTATGCTAGATCCCTTAATCCTAAATAACCACCTATGCATTCTTGAAAGTTTTGAGGCTGACAGTCACTGTGCCATCCTCATATGGTAAGGGCCAATACAACCTATAAAGTCTGACCCCCTTACATGGGGCGGAACTGAACTCACCTTGGGAGAACTTGATGCTGACAAAGAATGGGCTACTCGATCCGGTCCAAGTGGTGTCTGTAGGTCCATAATTTGTTGTTCCGTAGTCTAGACGCACGCCGTGTTCCTCTTCATCCATTGAAGGCGTGTTCTTCTGCTACCATATCCAGAAGCCTCATCAAAGTTGATGTTGGCAAGGAATGGGCTATTCAATCGGGCCTCCATGAAAAAGAGGTAATGGTAGCTCTCTAATAGCATCACTATCAGAGAGCGTGCCACAATCCTCTTTATCCAGTTGAAAAATGTTGTCCATGGTCTTCTCGATCCTGTCAATATAATACAGAGGTGGTGTCTGTAGGTCCATAAATTTGTTGTTCCGTAGTCTAGACGTACGCCGCGTTCCTCTTCATCCATTGGAGGCGCATTCTTCTGCTACCATATCCAGAAGCCTCATCAAGGTTGATGTTGGCAAGGAATGGGCTATTCAATCGGGCCTGCATGAAAAAGAGGTAATGGTAGCTCACTAATAGCGTCACTATCAGAGAGTGTCCCACAATTCTCTTCATCCACTGCAGAAACGTTCTTCTGCTACGACTTTCAGGTTCCTCATCACGGTCTCCCTATGAAAAACAATGCATTCTTTACCCTCAGTGCAAGCAATAACTTTGGACACAATATCATTATGAAGAGGAAAAAATCCTCTGCCTCAATGTATAAAAGGGTCAGACGTTTGAGTATTATTGGCTATTGACAGCTAACATATACTTAGGGCCCCACAGGAAGATGGCTTAGTGACTCAGTATTGAGTTAATAGTGAGGTGGTTACAGTATATTTCTCTATCACTGAGGGCACAGGTTTAGTTGTTAAAACACAACAGTTATTTACAAGGCACAACACTTTGCTTAGGTAAGAGTTACACAGTGTCTGGTGTGATCACCCACTACAGGATACAGCGGGGCAGTGGTCCTTAACCACTCACAGGTTCTACATGTCTCCGCCATGTCTCACGTGTAATCATTTCTGGCTTGATTGTTTGTAAACAGTTATGGACTCCCAAATGCTCTAAAAGCAGTATAGTAGGTCCAAAATTATCATGCAATCCTGTGTTAGCTGATGTGTAAGGCGAGGAACTTCCCCGTAAGATGTCAGAGACATCACTAAACTCTGAGGGCCCAATATCCACCAGCATCTCTACAGCGTCCTCTCTAGCTACAAACAGGAGAGCTATTAGCATGCATCTCTCAGCTCCTCACACTCACTGCAACAATGCGAACAAATGTTTTGTTTTTTTTAACCTGTGCTATATTTATAGGCTGCCTATGAAAATACACATGGGGAAAAATTAATTTATTCCCCCACCGCATCTTTTTGGCATAAAAAGGGGACAGTGGAACCCTCCATATTTATCTTCTTTTATGATAGTTTCTTGGCATAAAAGAAGACTGATATCTATGCCCGCTCTAAGATGGCATGAGGTGTGCCCTCTGTCAGTGCAGAGGATATCATAGACCGGTGTAAAAGACTGGTCTATGATAAATCCCCCCATGGTCTGGCTTCTCTCTATCCATTTCAGCCAGCCACTCCATATCTAGAATTGGTGCAGGTTTTACACCAATATTTCTTATCATGTAGTCAAAAGATAATGAAGTAGTGATGGTCCAGAAAGTCCATTGATCCAGTATATAAACATTGTCAGCAGCTTCCAAAATGTGTCACTCCATGGTCCATCAGGTGCCTAGCATGCCACAACGCTCTTTGTCCATGGGAGGTGTCAGGGGCTCCATTCCAAATTGACGACCTTCAGGAGGAAGTTAAAAACTTGAAAAGCTTATTATGACAACACCTTAGTTGTCCATAGTAACCAATCAGAGATTAGCTTTCATTTTTTAAGAGTCCTGAAGGCTGAGCCCTGATTGGTTGCTATGGGCAACTAAGACAGATTTACTATTAGGCAGTTTGAGTTTGAGATATTGGAGGCGGCTACTTTTTCGTTGGCCATCCTGTATATATATATGCACACACAGATATAAACATAAATGTAGAGATAAACTAATCTACAAATAAAAAATACGTAAAGGGGTTTTCCAGGAGTAGAACATTTGTAGGTCATAAATATATGTTTTTTGGCTTCCGACTCCAAGCACCCCCTCTTGATCAGCTGTCTGAAGAGGCCACGATGTGAGCGTGGTGGCTTCTTCCTCAACCAGTGACATCACATTTCTCAATCACATGACCTATCTGAAGCTTAGTTCTAGTTCATATAAATGAGCCTGGGCTGAATTACTGAGCATAGCCGCTATAAAATGTACAATGCTCTGCTTGGTGTGCTTTGAGAAAGATGCATTGCTCACCGGAGTGTCGCAACCTCTTCAAGAAGCTGTGGGTGATCTCGGACCCCAGAGATCAGATGATGATGAACTATCCTGAGGATTCATCATCAATATTTTAGTACCCAAAAACCCCTTTAATTATCTGTCTATCGTATATATGTGTTTGCGCTAATGGTATCCATTACAGATATATTACTAAATGGTAGATAGAAGCATTACTGCAAAAAAATTTATATGATCTCTTGCTACATCCCCCCCCCCTGGACTTTTTTGATATACAGTTCACAAAATCAACTTGTCATTCTACCCAGTGACAGCAAGGACAGGTAGAAATGGTGGGATAAATGTCCTGCCCTAGGTCAGCGTATAATGGATTGATACAAGCACTCATTACCTTATCATCCATCATCAGTTCATCCATTAAGTCTAACATAAAATTGCTCGGTACCTGGTTCAGAAAGCTGTCATACTGAAAAGTGGCCACTAGATGCTCTGATAAATGTACAGTCTTCATACTAGGACTAGGAGCTTCTCATTCAGGCTGTATGTCACTCCTCCTCTAACAGATCGGCTGCTAGGCGCTCTTATTCTGGCTTCCAACAGATCAGATGCTTGGTGATCTCATTCTGGCTTTTGCTCCTCCTCTAACGGACCGGCTGCTAGGCGCTCTCCTTCTCTCTGTAGCTCCTTCTCCTTCAGCGGTTGGTCTTCTGATGCCAGAAGTTCCATTGTGTCACAGTAAATGTTGGCTAGGAGTCCATTGTGACATCACTCACTGAAGCTTGTAGGTGGACAAGCTAGATATAGTCATGTGACTGCCTGGTAAGGGGCGGGGCTTATAGACGCTGGGCTAGTGAGCAAAGGTTGATATATCATCCTTCCAATATAATGGCTGGAATGGTGGTTGTGCTCCTGTAAGCTCATCAGTCTATGGGCTCTGCATGGAAGGGTTAGTATGGCACTGCATGACATCGTATAGGCTCTGTACGAAGTGGGAAGTGTAAGATCTGTACTTTATGTGATACTAGTTACATGGACATATATGACACTGTGTGATGTATGGGTCAATTTAAATGGCATTTTATGACACAATATATATGGGTTCTGTATGACACATCATATGGGCTCTGTACAACACTATATGGGCTCTGTACAACACTATATGGGCTCTGTACAACACTACATGGGCGCTGTATAATACTCTTTATATGGGTACTGTACAACACTATTTATATGGGCCCTGTACAACACTATTTATATGGGCCCTGTACAACACTATTTACATGGGCCCTGTACAACACTATTTACATGGGCCCTGTACAACACTATTTATATGGGCCCTGTACAACACTATTTATATGGGCCCTGTACAACACTATTTATATGGTCCCTGTACAACACTATTTACATGGGCCCTGTACAACACTATTTACATGGGCCCTGTACAACACTATTTATATGGGCCCTGTACAACACTATTTATATGGGCCCTATACACACTATTTACATGGGCCCTGTACAACACTATTTATATGGGCAGTGTACAACACCATTTATATGGGCCCTGTACACACTATTTATATGGAACCTGTACAACACTATTTATATGGGTGCTGTACAACACTATTTATATGGGCCCTGTACACACTTTTTATATGGGCCCAGTACAACACTGTTTATATGGGTCCTGTACAACACTATTTATATGGGCCCTGTACAACACTATTTATATGGGCCCTATACAACACTATTTATATGGGCCCTGTACAACACTGTTTATATGGGCCCTGTACAACACTATTTATATGGAACCTGTACAGCACTATTTATATGGGCCCTGTACAACACTATTTATAGGGGCAGTGTACAACACTATTTATATGGAACCTGTACAACACCATTTATATGGGCCCTGTACAACACTATTTATATGGGCCCTGTACAACACTATTTATATGGGCCCTGAACAACACTGTTTATATGGGCCCTGTACAACACTGTTTATATGGAACCTATACAACACTATTTATATGGGCCCTGTAGAACACTGTTTATATGGGCCCTGTACAACACTGTTTATATGGGTCCTGTACAACACTGTTTATATGGGCCCTGAACAACACTGTTTATATGGGCCCTGTACAACACTGTTTATATGGAACCTATACAACACTATTTATATGGGCCCTGTAGAACACTGTTTATATGGGCCCTGTACAACACTGTTTATATGGGTCCTGTACAACACTGTTTATATGGGCCCTGTACAACATTTTTTATATGGGCCCTGTACAACACTTTTTATATGGGCCCTGTACAACACCATTTATATGGGCCCTGTACAACACCATTTATATGGGCCCTGTACTACACTATTCATATGGGCCCAACACAACACCATTTATATGGGCCCCATATGGGACCTTTAGAACCTTTTTATATGGGCCCGGTACGACACCATTTATATGGGCCCTGCACACCAATATTTATATAAGCCCTGTACAACACTATTTATATGGACCCGGTACAACCAAATCACGGAATAGGTACACTGCAACGGTAAATGCAATTGATAATATATGGCTAAACCTTCACACTGATGTTAAAAATGAGACTTTCGCCAATATATCCTTATATCAAGAACATACCGGAGCCCCAGCACCGCGTCAAGGTATCTCAGAGTGGCACGGGACCTAACGCTAACCTACCTATGCCATATGGGCAATTATGGAAGGAGCATACAGGCCGACACACAGCGACCAACTCCTAGTTACCTCCAGCGTGAGATCACACATACAATGGGAGGAGGGAGGAGACTGTAAGTCCCACCAGTACCAATGACACATGTGACTCAGACTGCACAGGTGCACCAGAATGTTACCATAAGATCTAAGTCAAGGCACATTCTTGTTCAATAAATTTTTATTGAATTATTTGTTAAGTATTTATAACAGAATAGAGAGAAACATATATATAACATTCAACTTCTGTATCCATATACATGTTATCTATAAATGATGCAATCCACGGCACACAGGGCTTCATGTCGAGTGTGCATCTTTCTATTATGTTGTATGGTATTCTTATATAAACAAAAATGACAGTATAAATGTCAGGGTAAGTCAGACTAAATAGTAAATTAGAAATAAGTAAAGAAGAGAAACAAAAAATTAAATTAAACTACAAAGAAATCAGGTATAGGCTTAGTTGGAACAAAGCAATATCTTTAAATCTTAGTGTTCTGTTGAGCAGCGATAAAGAACATCATGTGGACTTGTAAATTCACACATCTAATAAAGTCATAAACTGTGATTTCAGCCATATACCCCAGTTTTTTTGAAATTTATTGTATCTATTTACACTTTTTGCAGCCATTCTTTCGTATCTGCAGTTCATGTTAATCTTCCCGATTATTATTGCAATTTCAGGGATTGTGTCAGATCGTGTCTGGCTATAGTTTGTATGGCACTAGTGAGAATATGATTTATTACTGTGACATATTGTTTACTCAGTGTATTGAGATTTATTCTCAATAAATAGGATTCAGGGATGAAGGTTAACTCAATTCCTAATGGGCACATAACGTCTTTATATATTTTTATCCAAAATTGGGTTCTCTTAGGACATTCCCAAAAAACATGAGGGTCCCTACCTGTCCACATCCTCTCCAACATAAGTTCGAGGCATCTGTATATATTTTTGCAATTCTAAATGGTGTGTAGTACCATCGAAATATTAGATCACATTTTGTGAATGCTTCATAATGGTCTGTGCATGAAGAGCTTTTTAGTCAAGGCACATTGAAACTTGGAGTTGTCACACCTCCAGGTGTAAATGTACAAACACAATCACAGGAAAAAAGTGGTCTAAATTGGAAGAGAAGTGCTCAAACCCCATATGCTGTAGCGCATATCAAACCGGGGGAGCAAATTCTGCACATGTGATCCGTTGCTAACAGCAATCCCCAACTCTGTGTCGGCCGGTATTTTACTGGCCCAGCTGGTATTTTGCTGAGGTCAGGAAGAGAAGACCTCTATGCATGCCATTAGTGGTGCTCTCCCCTCCTCCGTGTCTCCTGACTGCACCTGTCCTGTGGAGTGGCTTAACGCAAGGTGTTAAGTCGCTGTCATACTGTGGCTCCCAGTAATATTAATGACTCCATTATTGCCCCCTAGAATGAATAATGCCCCCATTAGTGCTCCCAGTAATAGTTATGCCCCATTAGTGCCCTCGGTAATAGTAATGCCTCCATTAGTGCCCCCCAGAATAAATAATGCCCGCAGTAATTGTAATGCCCCATTAATGCCCCCAGTAATAATAATGCCCCATTAGTTCCCCAGAAATAATACTGCCCCCATTAGTGCACATAGGAGCCGCTTGTGACATGATATGCCATCAGTGAGAGCTGTCTCTCATAGTAAATCTTTATATTACCCATGAGATACCAATTCTAGAACATCTTTACTTAGAATTCTGTTTTGGGATGTTTCTCTGTTATTGTTCCTGGAAAATATAAATGTTCATAGGAGTTACCCATCCACCAATAGAATCACTTGGCATTTCCATGTTAATAGCATTACCCATCCACCAATAGAATTGCTCGGTTTGAGTTTGAAAAAAAATCGTTCTGCAGATCATCGCGTCATATCGTTGTCTAATTATTGTTATTAATATTAAACAGAAAATACTAAAGAGCATCTGTCAGCATGATCAACCCGACTAAGCCAGGTGCCTGCTAGGGTTGATCATGCTTATGTTGTATATGTAAATGAGCAAGTTCAAGTGCTTGGAAGGCCACTTTTGTAGCGCCCCTGAGCTCTGCACTCTTCTCCATCTCCTTGATTGACAGGGCTAGAGACCCTAATATTACATTGAGATCTATATGTATCTATGTGTTCATGCATATAAACACAGGCAGGAATCAATCCGCATTGATCTGTATATGTACAGATTGTATACATACAGCAGATATCACACAGCATGGACATGTCAGTAAGACTATTGATTTCTAATGCTGCACTTGCTAGGCTGTAGGTAGTGTATATGAAGTGATGCTAGGACATCGCTATAGGGTGAATGTGACTTTCCGGATACCTATAGGTAATACTCCCCACATCTAGCTGAAGATCTGTTTCTCAATGTGAAGGTGAAGTCTGACCCAGAGCTGAGTGTCACAGATATGAAGAGCATGATTGCATCTGCTGCCTCCGCTATTACCATGTTTGATGTCCAGACCTGTCAATCAAGAGATGGGGGAAGTGTGCAGAGCAGAGAGGTATTAGCACCATGTACATTATGTGTGGTTTATATAGAATTTGTATAGGGTAAGTCTAGTGTAAATAGTATGTTTATAGGGTAATTGTAGTCTATATAGTGTTTGTATAGGGAAAGTGTAGCCTACATAGTGTGTATGGAGTAAATAGTATATACAGTGGTTATATAGAGTGTGTAGTTTTCATAGTGTTTTTGTAGGGTAAGTGTAGTGTATATAGAATGTGTATAGGGTAGGTTTAGTTTCTATCATGTCATATCATCATATAATGTGTGCATAGGGTAAATGTAGTCTTTACAGTCTATGAATAGAGTATAGTCTATATAATTAAGTGTGTTTTGGCTAACTGTAATCTATATATAGTAGGGTAGATGTAGTGCATATAGCAATTGAATATGGTAACTGTAATGTATATAGAGTTTGTATAGGGTAACTAATGTATACAGTGTTTGTAATGGGAAGTGTAGTGTATATAGTGTTTATAAAGGATAAGTGTAGTGTATAAAGAGTTTGAATAGGGTAAGTGTAGTGTATATAGCGTTTCTACAGGGTAATTGAGATGTATGTGAGGTTTTTTATAGGGTAAGTGCATTACATATAGTGTTTGCAAAGGGTAAGTGCACTGTATATAATGTTTGTATAGGGTAAGTGCATTGTATATAGTGTTTGTACAAGTGAAGTGTAGTGTATATAGTGTTTGTACAGGGTAAGTGTAGTGTACATAGTGTTTGTATAGGTTAAGTCTAGTGTATATAGTGCTTGTATAGGGTAAGTGTAGTGTATATAGTGTTTGTACAGGTTAAGTGTAGTGTATATAGTGCTTGCACAAGGAAGTGTAGTGTATATAGCATTTGTACAGGGTAAGTCTAGTGTATCTAGTGCTTGTATAGGGTAAATGTAGTGTATATGGTGTTTGTATAGGGTAAGTATAATCTATATAGTGTTTGTATAGGGTAAGTGTAGAGTATACAGCGTTAACATAGTTTATAAGGCCGAAAAAAAGACATCTGTCAATCCAGTTCGGCCTGTTATCCTGCAAGTTGATCCAGAGGAAGGCAAAAAACCCCTGTGAGGTAGAAGGCAATATTCCTCACTTTAGGGGAAAAAAATTCCTTCCCGCAATTAGCATTACTCCCTGGATCAACAACCTATCTAGTAACTATAACCTGTAATATCGTTACCCTCCAGAAATACATCCAGGCCCCTCTTGAACTCTTTTAGTGAACTTACCATCACCACCTCCTCAGGCAGAGAGTTCCATAGTCTCACTGCTCTTACAGTAAAGAATCCTCTTCTATGTTTGTGTACAAACCTTCTTTCCTCCAGGCGCAGAGGATGTCCCCTCGTCATGGTTACTGTCCTTGGGATAAAGAGATCATGGGAGAGATCTCTGTACTGACCTCTGATATATTTATACATAGTTATTAGATCTCCCCTCAGTCGTCTTTTTTCTAAAGTAAATAACCCTCATTTTGATAATCTTTCTGGGTACTGTAGTCCACCCATTCCAGTTATTACTTTAGTTTCCCTCCTCTGAACCCTCTCCAGCTCTGCTATGTCTGCCTTGTTCACAGGAGCCCAGAACTGTACACAGTACTCCATGTGTGGTCTGACTAGTGATTTGTAAAGTAGCAGGACTATGTTCTCATCACGGGCATCTATTCCTCTTTTGATGCAACCCATTATCTTATTGGCCTTGGCAGCAGCTGTTTGACACTGGTTTCTACAGCTTAGTTTGCTGTTCACTAAAATTCCTAGGTCCTTTTCCAGTTAATAATTTATTGTAAACCTAATAATCCGCTTGGTCTTGTAGTAATTGATTAGTATAAAATGCAGTAAATTTACATAAAATAAAACATGCTTAAAAAATCACATAAAATAACAATATATAAATATCGAAACGCGTTTGGCATATAAAGCACGAGTTATCCACTAATATCCAGATACTGGAATAAAGCCTATTTCATACATAGGAAAAGTGAATACAAATACAGAAGCGCTTGGTAATAGGAGCGGACGGCAACCAGAAGACACAGCAGCCGGATCCTGGCTTGAGTCACGTGGGATGCAATTGCCGTTGGGGAGAACACAGTTACAGAACACTGAGTCTCCATTGACCATGCCATAGACCGACCATCTCAGCCTGATACAGAACCCAGCTGCAGTACAAGTCTAATGGTACCATACTGTGAGGGGTAAGTGAGATCAACATCAATCACCAAGTGGGACGCCACAAGTGACCAAAACTACAAATGGGATAACAGTGAGTATAAACCCCCCTACAAGGCACAGTATATATAAGTACGGACATATTGAATATGATTCAACATGATGGGACAATAATATCGACTTTGTAACAATCGAGGATAATAGTGAAAATACGCATGAAAAGTGTCTATTAAATATCCAAAGACATTGGACATAAAATATACCAATTTCCTCAAACAATTGAATACATTTTACCATAAAGGCACAAAGACATCTGGAATTCTCAACTTATACATATATTGTACCCATCTGATTGAGGTCGCCGTGACGGGGCAGATGGGCTCGCACAATTTCATTACATTGTGCGCTAAGAACCTCATGTTACATTTTGAAGTGTAGGGAGAATATTTCACTCCACAGTTTATATAAATATGGAGTATAACTGACTTCTGAGCTGAATTTTCTGAATGATAGGTCACTTGGGTTCTGTTCACATCTGCATCATGGTTTCCACCAGTGACACCCAACAGATCACATTGATTTATAATGGGGTCCACCGAGGGGTTAGACTCCAACACAGATGTGTAAATGGCCTCAGTCACAGTCATCCAGTAGGTCAGGGAGCAGCAACCTTCAGAACTCCAGCTACTGTGAAACTACAACTCCTAGCATGCTCACTTACTTGGTTGTTTTTGTAACTTTCATACAGGTGAAAGGAGAATTCTGGGAGGGGACATACTAAAAGGAATGAAGAAAAAGAATGAACAATGTTTTACATTGGTAAAAAAATGGAAAAAGGTATATTAACTTCCCTGCGCTTCCTGAACATGGAATGAACAGGATATAAGTGTAGTTTATAGTACAATGAATACACATTCCACATTTACAGGCATGTATTGAATTCCCTGTGCTTCCTAGACATGGAATAAACAAGTTAGATGTGTAGATAATAGTGGAATGAACACAATTTCCACATAAACAGACATGTAGTAAATTCCCTGTGCTTCCTAGACGTGGAATGAACATGTAAGATGTGTAGATAATAGTGGAATGAACACAATTTCCAAGCAAAATGGCATATAGTGAATTCCCTGTGCTTCCAAGACATGGAATGAACAGGTTAGGTGTGTAGATAATAGTGGAATGAATACATATAGACGTAAACAGCATGTAGTGCATCCCTGTGCCTTCTAAGAGTGCGAATGAACATGTAAGATGTGTAGATATAGTGGATGAACATATTCCACATAAAACAGGAGTTGTGCATTTCCGCTGTGCTTCTAGACAGGAGATTAGAAAGGTTAGATTGGTGTAGATAATAGTGGAATGAACACATTTCCACATATAACGGCATGTAGTGGATCCCTGTGCTTCCTAGATGTGGATAAACAGCTTAGATGTGTAGATAATACTGGAATGAACACAATTTCCACATAAACAGGCATGTAGTGAATTCCCTGTGCTTCCTAGACATGGAATGAACAGGTTAGATGTGTAGATAATAGTGAATGAACACATATCACACATAAACAGACACGCAGTAAATTCCCTGTGCTTTCCTAGATGTGGAATGAACAAGTAAGATGTGTAGATAATAGTGAATGAAACAATTTCCACATAAACAGCATGTAGTGAATTCCCTGTGCTTCCTAGACATGGAATGAACAGGTAGATGTGTAGATAATAGTGGAATGAACACATATTCCACATAAACAGACATGTAGTGAATTCCCTGTGCTTCCTAGATGTGGAATGAACAGGTTAGATGTGTAGATAATAGTGGAATGAACACATATTCCACATAAACAGGCATGTAGTGAATTCCCTGTGCTTCCTAGATGTGGAATGAACAGGTTAGATGTGTAGATAATAGTGGAATGAACACATATTCCACGTAAACAGGCATGTAGTGAATTCCCTGTGCTTCCTAGACATGGAATGAACAGGTTAGATGTGTAGATAATAGTGGAATGAACACATATTCCACATAAACAGACACACAGTGAATTCCCTGTGCTTCCTAGATGTGGAATGAACAAGTTAGATGTGTAGATAATAGTGGAATGAACACAATTTCCACGTAAACAGGCATGTAGTGAATTCCCTGTGCTTCCTAGACATGGAATGAACAGGTTAGATGTGTAGATAATAGTGGAATGAACAACATCATTAGACGTAAAACAGGCATGTAGTGCTCCCTGTGCTTTCCTGAGTGGAATGAACATGTAGATGTGTAGATAATAGTGAATGAACACCTTTCACATAAAATGCATGTAGTAATTCCCTGTGCTTCCTAGACATGGAATGAAATGTAAGATGTTTTAGATAATAGTGGATGAACACATATTCACATAAACGACACGCAGTGGAATTCCCTGTGCTTCTGATGTTGGAATGACAGGTTAGATGTGTAGATAATGTTGGAATGGACACCAATTTCCACGTACAGGCATTGTAGTGATTCCTGTGCTTTCCTAGGACGTGAATGGAACAGGTTAGATGTGTAGATAATACTGGAATGAACACAATATTCCAACATAAACAGGGCATGTAGTGCATTCCCTGTACTTCCTAGATGTGAATGAACAGCTTAGATGTGTAGATAATACTGAAATGAACACCAATTTCCACGTAAACAGGCATGTAGTGAATTCCCTGTGCTTCCTAGACATGGAATGAACAGGTTAGATGTGTAGATAATAGTGGAATGAACACATATTCCACATAAACAGACACGCAGTAAATTCCCTGTGCTTCCTAGATGTGGAATGAACAAGTAAGATGTGTAGATAATAGTGAAATGAACACAATTTCCACATAAACAGGCATGTAGTGAATTCCCTGTGCTTCCTAGACATGGAATGAAAAGGTTAGATGTGTAGATAATAGTGGAATGAACACATAATAGACGTAAACAGGCATGTAGTGCATTCCCTGTGCTTCCTAGATGTGGAATGAACATGTAAGATGTGTAGATAATAGTGGAATGAACACATATTCCACATAAACAGGCATGTAGTGCATTCCCTGTGCTTCCTAGACATGGAATGAACAGGTTAGATGTGTAGATAATAGTGGAATGAACACATATTCCACATAAACAGACACGCAGTGAATTCCCTGTGCTTCCTAGATGTGGAATGAACAGGTTAGATGTGTAGATAATAGTGGAATGAACACAATTTCCACATAAACAGGCATGTAGTGAATTCCCTGTGCTTCCTAGACATGGAATGAACAGGTTAGATGTGTAGATAATAGTGGAATGAACACATATTCCACATAAACAGACACACAGTAAATTCCCTGTGCTTCCTAGATGTGGAATGAACAAGTAAGATGTGTAGATAATAATGGAATGAACACAATTTCCACATAATCAGGCATGTAGTGAATTCCCTGTGCTTCCTAGACATGGAATGAACAGGTTAGATGTGTAGATAATAGTGGAATGAACACATATTAGACGTAAACAGGCATGTAGTGCATTCCCTGTGCTTCCTAGATGTGGAATGAACATGTAAGATGTGTAGATAATAGTGGAATGAACACATATTCCACATAAACTGACATGTAGTGCATTCCCTGTGCTTCCTAGACATGGAATGAACATGTAAGATGTGTAGATAATAGTGGAATGAACACATATTCCACATAAACAGACACGCAGTGAATTCCCTGTGCTTCCTAGATGTGGAATGAACAGGTTAGATGTGTAGATAATAGTGGAATGAACACAATTTTCCACATAAACAGGCATGTAGTGAATTCCCTGTGCTTCCTAGATGTGGAATGAACAGGTTAGATGTGTAGATAATAGTGGAATGAACACATATTCCACATAAACAGGCATGTAGTGAATTCCCTGTGCTTCCTAGATGTGGAATGAACAGGTTAGATGTGTAGATAATAGTGGAATGAACACAATTTCCACGTAAACAGGCATGTAGTGAATTCCCTGTGCTTCCTAGACATGGAATGAACAGGTTAGATGTGTAGATAATAGTGGAATGAACACATATTCCACATAAACAGGCATGTAGTGAATTCCCTGTGCTTCCTAGATGTGGAATGAACAGGTTAGATGTGTAGATAATAGTGGAAATGAACACAATTTCCACATAAACAGGCATGTAGTGAATTCCCTGTGCTTCCTAGACATGGAATGAACAGGTTAGATGTGTAGATAATAGTGGAATGAACACATATTCCACATAAACAGACACGCAGTGAATTCCCTGTGCTTCCTAGATGTGGAATGAACAGGTTAGATGTGTAGATAATAGTGGAATGAACACAATTTCCACGTAAACAGGCATGTAGTGAATTCCCTGTGCTTCCTAGACATGGAATGAACAGGTTAGATGTGTAGATAATAGTGGAATGAACACAATTTCCACGTAAACAGGCATGTAGTGCATTCCCTGTGCTTCCTAGACGTGGAATGAACAGGTTAGATGTGTAGATAATAGTGGAATGAACACATATTCCACATAAACAGACACTCAGTAAATTCCCTGTGCTTCCTAGATGTGGAATGAACAAGTAAGATGTGTAGATAATAGTGGAATGAACACAATTTCCACATAAACAGGCATGTAGTGAATTCCCTGTGCTTCCTAGACATGGAATGAACAGGTTAGATGTGTAGATAATAGTGGAATGAACACATATTAGACGTAAACAGGCATGTAGTGCATTCCCTGTGCTTCCTAGATGTGGAATGAACATGTAAGATGTGTAGATAATAGTGGAATGAACACATATTCCACATAAACAGACATGTAGTGCATTCCCTGTGCTTCCTAGACATGGAATGAACAGGTTAGATGTGTAGATAATAGTGGAATGAACACATATTCCACATAAACAGACACGCAGTGAATTCCCTGTGCTTCCTAGATGTGGAATGAACAGGTTAGATGTGTAGATAATAGTGGAATGAACACAATTTCCACATAAACAGGCATGTAGTGAATTCCCTGTGCTTCCTAGACGTGGAATGAACAGGTTAGATGTGTAGATAATAGTGGAATGAACACATATTCCACATAAACAGCATGTAGTGAATTCCCTGTGCTTCCTAGATGTGGAATGAACAGTTAGATGTGTAGATAATAGTGGAATGAACACAATTTCCACATAAACAGGCATGTAGTGAATTCCCTGTGCTTCCTAGACATGGAATGAACAGGTTAGATGTGTAGATAATAGTGGAATGAACACATATTCCACATAAACAGACACGCAGTGAATTCCCTGTGCTTCCTAGATGTGGAATGAACAGCTTAGATGTGTAGATAATAGTGAAATGAACACAATTTCCACGTAAACAGGCATGTAGTGAATTCCCTGTGCTTCCTAGACATGGAATGAACAGGTTAGATGTGTAGATAATAGTGGAATGAACACATATTCCACATAAACAGGCATGTAGTGAATTCCCTGTGCTTCCTAGATGTGGAATGAACAGCTTAGATGTGTAGATAATACTGGAATGAACACAATTTCCACGTAAACAGGCATGTAGTGAATTCCCTGTGCTTCCTAGACATGGAATGAACAGGTTAGATGTGTAGATAATAGTGGAATGAACACATATTCCACATAAACAGACATGCAGTGAATTCCCTGTGCTTCCTAGATGTGGAATGAACAGGTTAGATGTGTAGATAATAGTGAATGAACACAATTTCCACGTAAACAGGCATGTAGTGCATTCCCTGTGCTTCCTAGACGTGGAATGAACAGGTTAGATGTGTAGATAATAGTGGAATGAACACATATTCCACGTAAACAGGCATGTAGTGCATTCCCTGTGCTTCCTAGACATGGAATGAACAGGTTAGATGTGTAGATAATAGTGGAATGAACACAATTTCCACGTAAACAGGCATGTAGTGAATTCCCTGTGCTTCCTAGACATGGAATGAACAGGTTAGATGTGTAGATAATAGTGGAATGAACACATATTAGACATAAACAGGCATGTAGTGCATTCCCTGTGCTTCCTAGATGTGGAATGAACAGGTAAGATGTGTAGATAATAGTGGAATGAACACATATTCCACATAAACAGGCATGTAGTGAATTCCCTGTGCTTCCTAGACATGGAATGAACAGGTTAGATGTGTAGATAATAGTGGAATGAACACATATTCCACATAAACAGGCATGTAGTGAATTCCCTGTGCTTCCTAGACATGGAATGAACAGGTTAGATGTGTAGATAATAGTGGAATGAACACATATTCCACATAAACAGACATGCAGTAAATTCCCTGTGCTTCCTAGATGTGGAATGAACAGTTAGATGTGTAGATAATAGTGGAAATGAACACAATTTCCACATAAACAGGCATGTAGTGAATTCCCTGTGCTTCCTAGACATGGAATGAACAGGTTAGATGTGTAGATAATAGTGGAATGAACACATATTCCACGTAAACAGGCATGTAGTGCATTCCCTGTGCTTCCTAGATGTGGAATGAACATGTTAAGATGTGTAGATAATAGTGGAATGAACACATATTCCACATAAACAGGCATGTAGTGAATTCCCTGTGCTTCCTAGACATGGAATGAACAGGTTAGATGTGTAGATAATAGTGGAATGAACACATATTTCCACATAAACAGGCATGTAGTGAATTCCCTGTGCTTCCTAGACATGGAATGAACAGGTTAGATGTGTAGATAATAGTGGAATGAACACATATTCCACATAAACAGGACATGTAGTAAATTCCCTGTGCTTCCTAGATGTGGAATGAACAAGTAAGATGTGTAGATAATAGTGAAATGAACACAATTTCCACGTAAACAGGCATGTAGTGAATTCCCTGTGCTTCCTAGACATGGAATGAACAGGTTAGATGTGTAGATAATAGTGGAATGAACACATATTCCACGTAAACAGGCATGTAGTGCATTCCCTGTGCTTCCTAGATGTGGAATGAACAGTGTAGATGTGTAGATAATAGTGGAATGAACACATATTCCACATAAACAGGCATGTAGTGAATTCCCTGTGCTTCCTAGACATGGAATGAACAGGTTAGATGTGTAGATAATAGTGGAATGAACACATATTCCACATAAACAGACATGTAGTGAATTCCCTGTGCTTCCTAGATGTGGAATGAACAGGTTAGATGTGTAGATAATAGTGGAATGAACACAATTTCCACGTAAACAGGCATGTAGTGCATTCCCTGTGCTTCCTAGACGTGGAATGAACAGGTTAGATGTGTAGATAATAGTGGAATGAACACATATTCCACATAAACAGGCATGTAGTGCATTCCCTGTGCTTCCTAGATGTGGAATGAACAGGTTAGATGTGTAGATAATAGTGGAATGAACACAATTTCCACGTAAACAGGCATGTAGTGAATTCCCTGTGCTTCCTAGACATGGAATGAACAGGTTAGATGTGTAGATAATAGTGGAATGAACACATATTCCACGTAAACAGGCATGTAGTGCATTCCCTGTGCTTCCTAGACGTGGAATGAACAGGTTAGATGTGTAGATAATAGTGGAATGAACACATATTCCACATAAACAGGCATGTAGTGCATTCCCTGTACTTCCTAGATGTGGAATGAACAGCTTAGATGTGTAGATAATACTGAAATGAACACAATTTCCACGTAAACAGGCATGTAGTGATCTCCCTGTGCTTCCTAGACATGGAATGAAACAGGTTAGATGTGTAGATAATAGTGGAATGAACACATATCAACATAAACAGGCATGTAGTGCATTCCCTGTGCTTCCTAGATGTGGAATGAACAGGTTAGATGTGTAGATAATAGTGGAATGAACACATATTCCACATAAACAGGCATGTAGTGCATTCCCTGTGCTTCCTAGATGTGGAATGAACAGGTTAGATGTGTAGATAATAGTGGAATGAACACAATTTCCACATAAACAGGCATGTAGTGAATTCCCTGTGCTTCCTAGACATGGAATGAACAGGTTAGATGTGTAGATAATAGTGGAATGAACACATATTCCACATAAACAGGCATGTAGTGAATTCCCTGTGCTTCCTAGATGTGGAATGAACAGGTTAGATGTGTAGATAATAGTGGAATGAACACAATTTCCACATAAACAGGCATGTAGTGAATTCCCTGTGCTTCCTAGATGTGGAATGAACAGGTTAGATGTGTAGATAATACTGAAATGAACACAATTTTCACGTAAACAGGCATGTAGTGAATTCCCTGTGCTTCCTAGACATGGAATGAACAGGTTAGATGTGTAGATAATAGTGGAATGAACACATATTCCACATAAACAGACATGTAGTGCATTCCCTGTACTTCCTAGATGTGGAATGAACAGGTTAGATGTGTAGATAATAGTGGAATGAACACATTTCACGTAACAGGCATGTAGTGAATTCCCTGTGCTTCCTAGACATGGAATGAACAGGTTAGATGTGTAGATAATAGTGGAATGAACACATATTCCACATAAACAGACATGTAGTGAATTCCCTGTGCTTCCTAGATGTGGAATGAACAGTTAGATGTGTAGATAATAGTGAAATGAACACAATTTCCACATAAACAGGCATGTAGTGAATTCCCTGTGCTTCCTAGACGTGGAATGAACAGGTTAGATGTGTAGATAATAGTGGAATGAACACATATTCCACATAAACAGGCATGTAGTGAATTCCCTGTGCTTCCTAGACATGGAATGAACAGGTTAGATGTGTAGATAATAGTGGAATGAACACATATTCCACATAAACAGGCATGTAGTGAATTCCCTGTGCTTCCTAGACATGGAATGAACAGGTTAGATGTGTAGATAATAGTGGAATGAACACATATTCCACATAAACAGACACGCAGTAAATTCCCTGTGCTTCCTAGACGTGGAATGAACAAGTAAGATGTGTAGATAATAATGGAATGAACACATATAAAACATAAACTGACATATAGTGAATTCCCTGTGCTTCCTAGACATGGAATGAACATGTAAGATGTGTAGATAATAGTGGAATGAACACATGCAAAACATAAACTGACATGTAGTAAATTCCCTGTGCTTCCTAGACATGGAATGAACAGGTTAGATGTGTAGATAATAGTGAAATGAACACAATTTCCACATAAACAGGCATGTAGTGAATTCCCTGTGCTTCCTAGACATGGAATGAACAGGTTAGATGTGTAGATAATTGTGGAATGAACACATATTCCACAGTAACAGACATGCAGTGAATTCCCTGTGCTTCCTAGATGTGGATTGAACATGTAAGATGTGTGGATAATAGTTGAATGGACAGATATTCCACATAAACTGACATGTAGTGAATTCCCTTTGCTTCCTAGACATGGAATGAACAGGTTAGATCTGTAGATAATAGTGAAATGAACATATATTTTACTTTGACTGACATGTAGTGAATTCCCTGTGTTACCTAGACATGGAATGAACAGGTTAGATTTGTAGATAATAATAGAATGAACACATATTCCACATAAATAGGCATGTCATGATTTCCCTGTGTGTCCTAGACATGGAATGAACAGGTTAGATGTGTAGATAATAGTGGAATGAACACATATTCCACATTAACTGATATGCAATGAATTCCATTTGCTTCCTAGACATGGAATGAACAGGTTAGATGTGTAGATAATTGTGGAATGAACACATATTCCACAGTAACAGACATGTAGTGAATTCCCTATGCTTCCTAGATGTGGATTGAACATGTAAGATGTGTGGATAATAGTTGAATGGACAGATATTCCACATAAACTGACATGTAGTGAATTCCCTTTGCTTCCTAGACATGGAATGAACAGGTTAGATGTGTAAATAATTGTGGAATGAACACATATTCCACATTAACAGACATGCAGTAAATTCCCTGTGCTTCCTAGAAGTGGAATGAACAGGTTAGAATTGTACAAAATAGTCGAATGAACACATATTCCACATAAACTGACATGCAGTAAATTCCCTGTGCTTCCTAGACATGGAATGAACAGGTTAGATGTGTAGATAATAGTGGAATGAACACAAATTCCACAAAAAACAGGCATGTCATAACTTCCCTGTGCTTCTTAGACATGGAATGAACAGTTTAGATGTGTAGATACTGATGGAATAAACACATATTCCACATAAACTGACATGTAGTAAATCCCCTGTGCTTCCTAGACATGGAATGAATGGGTAAGACTTGTAAATAATAGTTGAATTGACACATATTCCACATTCACTGACATGCAGTGAATTCTCTGTGCTTCCTAGACATGGAATAAACAGGTTAGATGTGTAGATAATAATGGAATGAACACATATTCCACATAAACAGACATAAATATTCATGTCATGATTTCCCTGTGCTTCATGGATTTGGAATGAAAAGACTAGATGTATGGATTATAGTGGAATGAACCCCTCATTCTCCACATAAACAGACATGTAGATTATGTGTTCATTCCACTATTATCTACACATCTAACCTTTTCATTCCATGTCTAGGAAGCACAGGGAATTCACTACATGCCTGTTTATGTGGAAATTGTGTTCATTTCACTATTATCTACACATCTAACTTGTTCATTCCATGTCTAGGAAGCACAGGGAATTCACTACATGCCTGTTTACGTGAAAATTGTGTTCATTTCAGTATTATCTACACATCTAAGCTGTTCATTCCACATCTAGGAAGTACAGGGAATGCACTACATGCCTGTTTATGTGGAATATGTGTTCATTCCACTATTATCTACACATCTAACCTGTTCATTCCACTTCTAGGAAGCACAGGGAATGCACTACATGCCTGTTTACGTGGAAATTGTGTTCATTCCACTATTATCTACACATCTAACCTGTTCATTCCACATCTAGGAAACACAGGGAATTCACTGCGTGTCTGTTTATGTGGAATATGTGTTCATTCCACTATTATCTACACATCTTAACATGTTCATTCCATGTCTAGGAAGCACAGGGAATGCACTACATGTCAGTTTATGTGGAATATGTGTTCATTCCACTATTATCTACACATCTTACATGTTCATTCCACATCTAGGAAGCACAGGGAATGCACTACATGCCTGTTTACGTCTAATATGTGCTCATTCCACTATTATCTACACATCTAACCTGTTCATTCCATGTCTAGGAAGCACAGGGAATTCACTACATGCCTGATTATGTGGAAATTGTGTTCATTCCATTATTATCTTACACATCTTACTTGTTCATTCCACATCTAGGAAGCACAGGGAATTTACTGTGTGTCTGTTTATGTGGAATATGTGTTCATTCCACTATTATCTACACATCTAACCTGTTCATTTCCATGTCTAGGAAGCACAGGAATTCACTACATGCTGTTTATGTGGAATAATGTGTTCATTCCACTATTATCTCCAACATCTAACCTGTTCATTCCATGTCTAGCGAAGCACAGGGAATTCACTACATGCCTGTTTATGTGGAAATATGTGTTCATTCCACTATTATCTACACCACTAACCTGTTCATTCCATGGTCTAGGAAGGCACAGGGAATGCACTACATTCCTGTTATGTGCGAATATGTTGTTCATTCCACTATTATCTACACATCTTACCATTTCCATTCCACATCTAGGAAGCAAGGGGAATGCACTACATGCCTGTTACGTCTAATATGTGTTCATTCCACTATTATCTACACATCTAACCTGTTCATTCCAACATTCTAGGGAAGCACAGGGAATTCACTACATGCCTGTTTTTGTGGAATATGGTTCATTCCACTCATTATCTACACATTAATACCTGTTCATTTCCATGTCTAGGAAGCACAGGGAATTCGATAGCCATACTCTGTTTACGTGGAAATTGTGCTCATTTCCACTATTATCTACACATCTAAGCTTGTTTCATCCACATCTAGGAAGCACAGGGAATTTCTACTGTAGTGTTCTGTTTATGGAATATGTGTTCGATTTCCACTATTATCTACACATCTAACCTGTTCATCCATGTCTAGGAAGCACAGGGAGATCACTACATGCCTGTTTTACGTGGAAATTAGTAGTTCATTCTTCTCACTATTATCTACACAATTCTAACCTGTTCATCCACACTCTAGGAAGCACAGGAATCACTACATGCCTGTTTTGTTGGAATATGTGTTCATTCCACTATTATCTACACATCTAACCTGTTCATTCCATGTCTAGGAAGCACAGGGAATTGCACTACATGCCTGTTTATGTGGAATATGTGTTCATTCCACTATTATCTACACATCTTACATGTTCATTCCACATCTAGGAAGCACAGGGAATCACTACATGCCTGTTTACGTCTATTATGTGTTCATTTCACTATTATCTACACATCTAACCTTTCATTCCATGTCTAGGAAGCACAGGGAATTCACTACATGCCTGTTTATGTGGAAATTGTGTTCATTTCACTATTATCTACACATCTACTGTTCATTCCACATCTAGGAAGCACAGGGAATTTACTGCGTGTCTGTTTATGTGGAATATGTGTTCCATTTCCACTATTATCTACACATCTAACCTGTTCATTCCATGTCTAGGAAGCACAGGGAATTCACTACATGCCTGTTTAGTGGAAATTGTGTTCATTTCAGTATTATCTACACATCTAAGCTGTTCATTCCACATCTAGGAAGCACAGGGAATTGCACTACATGCCTGTTTATGTGGAATATGTGTTCATTCCACTATTATCTACACATCTAACCTGTTCATTCCACGTCTAGGAAGCACAGGGAATTGCACTACATGCCTGTTTACGTGGAAATTGTGTTCATTCCACTATTATCTACACATCTAACCTGTTCATTCCATGTCTAGGAAGCACAGGGAATTCACTACATGCCTGTTTATGTGGAATATGTGTTCATTCCACTATTATCTACACATCTTTACATGTTCATTCCACATCTAGGAAGCACAGGGAATTGCACTACATGCCTGTTTATGTGGAATATGTGTTCATTCCACTATTATCTACACATCTAACCTGTTCATTCCACATGTCTAGGAAGCACAGGGAATTCACTACATGCCTGTTTACGTGGAAATTGTGTTCATTCCACTATTATCTACACATCTAACCTGTTCATTCCACATGTCTAGGAAGCACAGGGAATTCACTACATGTCTGTTTATGTGGAATATGTGTTCATTCCACTATTATCTACACATCTAACCTGTTCATTCCATGTCTAGGAAGCACAGGGAATTCACTACATGCCTGTTTATGTGGAAATTGTGTTCATTCCACTATTATCTACACATCTTACTGTTCATTCCACATCTAGGAAGCACAGGGAATTTACTGTGTGTCTGTTTATGTGGAATATGTGTTCATTCCACTATTATCTACACATCTAACCTGTTCATTCCATGTCTAGGAAGCACAGGGAATTCACTACATGCCTGTTTATGTGGAATATGTGTTCATTCCACTATTATCTACACATCTAACCTGTTCATTCCATGTCTAGGAAGCACAGGGAATTCACTACATGCCTGTTTATGTGGAATATGTGTTCATTCCACTATTATCTACACATCTTACATGTTCATTCCACATCTAGGAAGCACAGGGAATGCACTACATGCCTGTTTACGTCTATTATGTGTTCATTCCA
>ONZH01010840.1:0-92882 GCA_900303285.1 Rhinella marina | reverse complement strand
GTCAGTTGACAGGCGTGTACGCTTATCGGTGATGACGCCACCAGCTGCACTGAATACCCGCTCTGACAGCACGCTAGCGCAGGGCAGGCCAGCACCTCCAAGGCGTACAGCGCCAGTTCAGGCCACGTGTCCAGCTTTGAAACCCAGTAGTTGTATGGAGCAGAGTGATCGCTACGGACGTTGGTATGGTCAGCTAGGTACTCCCTCACCATCTTTCTGTACAGCTCCCCCCTACTCTGCCTAGACTGGGGACAGGTGACAGTGTCTTGCTGGGGTGACATAAAACTGGCAAAGGCCTTGGAGAGCGTTCCCCTGCCAGTGCTGGACAAGCTGCCTGCTCGCCTCCTCTCCCCCGCTACTTGGCTCACAGACCCACAGAACTATGCCCTTTGCCGCTAGCGGCGTCAGATGGGAAGAATTGTTTCAGCTTGTGCACCAGGGCCTGTTGTTATCTATTCACTCTCATACTCCTTTCCTCTGCAGCGATGAGAGTGGAAAGGTTCTGCTTGTACCGTGGGTCCAGGAGAGTGAACACCCAGTAATCGGTGTTTGAAAAAATTCTTCTAACGCGAGGGTCACGGGATAGGCAGCCTAACATGAAGTCTGCCATGTGCGCCAGAGTCCCAACACATAAGAATTCCCTCTCCTCACTGGCCTGACTCTCCATTTCCTCCTCCTCCTCCTCCAAGTCCTCCTCTTCAGCCCATACACGCTCAAGAGTTAAGGACTGAGCACTGGTACCCTCTTCTGTCTCGCCGACATTCTCCTCCTCTTCCTCCTCATCCCCCTCCTCCGATACGTGCTGAGAAACAGACCGGAGGGTGCTCTGGCTGTCAAGCGACGTATCTTCCTCCACCATCTCTTGTGACAAGCGCAAAGCATCCGACTTGATGCTGAGCAGTGAGTTTTTCAACAGGCAAAGCAGCGGGATGGTGAGGCTGATAATGGCGGCATCGCCGCTGACCATCTGTGTTGACTCCTCAAAGTTGCTCAACACCTGGCAGATATCAGACATCCACGTCCACTCCTCATTGTAGACTTGAGGAATCTGAGAGACCTGACTACCAGTTCTGGTGGAAGATGACATCTGGCAGTCTACAATCGCTCTGCGCTGCTGGTAAACTCTGGATAACATGTTTAATGTCGAATTCCATCTCGTGGGCACGTCGCACAACAGTCGGTGAGCGGGCAGTTGTAGGCGGCGCTGCGCTGCCCTGAGAGTGGCAGCATCTGTGGTCGACTTGCGGAAATGCGCACAGATGCAGCGCACCTTGGTGAGCAAATCAGACAGATTGGGGTATGTCTTGAGGAACCGCTGAACTATTAGATTGAACACGTGGGCCAGGCATGGCACATGTGTCAGTCTGCCGAGTTGCAGAGCCGCCACCAGGTTACGCCCGTTGTCACACACAACCATGCCTGGCTTGAGGTTCAGCGGTGCCAGCCACACATCGGTCTGCGCCGTGATGCCCTGTAACAGCTCTTGGGCGGTGTGCCTTTTGTCACCTAAGCTCAGCAGTTTGAGCACCGCCTGCTGGCGCTTACCCACGGCACTGCTGCTGCGCCTAGAGCTACCGACTGAAGGCGCCGTGCCCACGGATGGTAATTCGGTAGAGGAGGAGGACGGGTCGGAGGAGGAGGAGGCATAGTACGTCTGAGAGAGCGTGACCGAGGTAGGCCCCGCAATCCTCGGTGTGGGCAGTACATGAGTGGCCCCAGGGTCATTCTCGGTCCCATCCTCCACCAAGTTAACCCAATGTGTCGTCAGTGAGATATAGTGTCCCTGCCCGGCAGCACTTGTCCACGTGTCCGTGGTTAGGTGGACCTTCTCAGAAACAGCGTTGGTCAGGGCACGGATGATGTTCTGTGACACGTGCTGGTGTAGGGCTGGGACGGCACATCGGGAAAAATAGTGGCGGCTGGGACCGAATACCGAGGGGCAGCCACCGCCATGAGATTGCGAAAGGCCTCGGTCTCTACCAGCCTATAGGGCAGCATCTCCAGGCTAAGCAATTTGGAGATGTGGACGTTGAGGGCTTGGGCATGTGGGTGGAACTGTATTTCTTCTTGAGCTCCAGCGTCTGCTGTAAAGACAGCTGAACGCTGCGCTGGGACACGTTGGTGGACACTGTGGAGGATCGTGGAGGCGAAGGTGTGGTTTTCCGGCGGGAGG
Organism: Rhinella marina; assembly: GCA_900303285.1. Taxonomy (NCBI): domain Eukaryota; kingdom Metazoa; phylum Chordata; class Amphibia; order Anura; family Bufonidae; genus Rhinella; species Rhinella marina. The sequence continues at coordinate 90,709 of ONZH01010840.1, read as the reverse complement.
CGCTCGTGCCGGGGTCCTGGGCAGGGGGTTGACTAGCAGAGGCAGCAGGTGAAGCAGGGGGTTGACTAGCAGAGGCAGCGAGTGATGCAGGGGGTTGACTAGCAGAGGCAGCGAGTGACACAGGGGAAGGAGCAGTGGTGTGACCCGCAGGAGGTGGTGAACGGCCTTGGTTCCATTGAGTGGGGTGTTTAGCACTCATATGCCTCAGCATGCTGGTGGTGGTTAGGCTAGTAGTGGTGGCACCCCTGCTGATCCTGGTGTGGCACAGGTTGCACACCACAGTCCGTCGGTCATCCTCACTTTCTTTAAAGAACCTCCAGACTTGCGAACATCTAGGCCTCGCCACGGGAGCTTCACTACGTGAAACAGTTGCTGCTGATGCACCAGCTCTGGCCCTGCTTCTCCCTCTGGCCACACCACTGCCTCTTACAACCTGTTCTGGTGCAGAACTCGCCTCCGCCTCAGAAGTACTGTCTTCACTCGGCATATCAACCCAGCTTGGGTCAGTCACCTCGTCATCCTCCGATTCCTCAGTCTGCTCCCCCCTCGGAATTCCTCCCCTTACAACAACTTCACCACTGTCTGACAACCGTGTCTCCTCATCGTCCGACACCTCTTTACAAACTTCTTCCACTAACTCAACATTGTCATCATCATCATCATCATCATCACCCACAGACTGCGACAGTTGGAAAACTTGGGCATCGGGAACGAGGTCAGCAGCAACCTGAGAAGTGGTTTGTGACTCTGTTCCTGAGAGTATGCCGGATCGCATTACAAATTTTCCTGGGAGGGGGCAGACTGGGGGGAAGGAGGTTGAGGTGGAGGAGCCAGAGGAGTGCTCCCTTGGGTAACGTGGGTGGACTGCGTGGAAGACTGACTGGTGGACAAATTACTTGAAGCATTATCCGCAATCCACGAGATCAGCTGTTCGCACTGTTGTGGTTTCAACAGTCCTCTACCACGTGTCCCTGTAAGTTGAGACATGAAGCTAGGGAGTGTAGCTCTGCGGCGTTCCACAGCTCCCTCATCAGCAGGTACTGTCTCACCCTGCCCAGGACCACGGCCTCTGCCCCCTTCAGTAATTGAATGCCCACGCCCACGCCCTTGTCCTCAACCCTTAGCCCTGGGGTTCAACATTTTCTGTATATAAGTGTATTATATAAAAAAATAAAAATAAATGGGCCTGGTGTACTGAAACCCACAAACTTGTTCAGTCTGGTTTAATTTAGTGACGTACAGAAAGTGTCACCTGGACAGAAAATACGGATTGGAGTGAGTGTGCTGAACTGTGACACACAGAAAGGTTACACGCAGCTGTGTGAAATGGATTTGTATCACTGAGCTAAAACAACAAATGCAACTAATTTTTTTATATATTTTGTTTTCTATATTTTTTTTGTAGTTTTGTTTTTTTGGGAACGTGACGTGCAGGAAGTATCGTAGACCTAACTCACACCCTGTTAATGGTGGCTATTTAGACTGCGACCCAGACAAATGTCGCACAGAGATTTTTGGGATCAAGCTATATACGTGACAGGCAACAAATGACTTGGTTGTATTCAGTGACGTACAGAAAGTGTCACCTGGACAGAAAATACGGATTGGAGTGAGTGTACTGAACTGTGACACACAGAAAGGTTACACGCAGCTGTGTGAAATGGATTTGTATCACTGAGCTAAAACAACAAAAAAACTAATTTTTTTTATATATTTTGTTTTCTATATTTTTTTTGTAGTTTTGTTTTTTTGGGAACGTGACGTGCAGAAAGTATCGTAGACCTAACTCACACCCTGTTAATGGTGGCTATTTAGACTCCGACCCAGACAAATGTCGCACAGAGATTTTTAGGATCAAGCTATTTACGTGACAGGCAGCAAATGACTTGGTTGTATTCAGTGACGTACAGAAAGTGTCACCTGGACAGAAAATAGTGAGTGTACTGAACTGTGACACACAGAATGGTTCCACACTGCTGTGTGCAATGGATTTGTATCACTGAGATATAACATAAAAAAAAGGGGTTATATATGGCGATAGCTGCACTACTAGTGCAGCCAGCCAGCCAAGCCAGGAGACAAAAAAAAATGTCTTCTAGCCCTTAGAATGGCTGTTGGGTTCTTTGTGGGTGATTCCTGCCTAACAGAGAACTAAATGCAGGCCCTAACACTGTCCCTGAAAGGCAGCAGCTCTATCCCTAACGACATCCAGATGACATCTGAACCGAGCACCGCGGCCAGTCGGTAGTATATTCCAGGGTCACCTGATCAGGCCAGCCAACCCCTGCTATTGACATGTAACGGCCCCACGTGATGCTGGGTGTACCGCAGAGTCTCCTGGCTTGTGGTTGGCTGTGTTTATAGGCGCCAAAAAAGCACGATGCGGAAGTTGCCATTTCCTCGAGTATGGCGAGATACTCGTCCGAGCAGCGAGCACTTACGAGTACCCTAATACTCGAACGAGCACCAAGCTCGGACGAGTATGCTCGCTCATCTCTAGTTATTACCCCCCCTTTCCTGATGCTGATGGCACTACTTCCATGGCTCCTCTCGGCTCCAGGTAATATCCAGCTTGCAATAATTGCTGATGTTTCCAGTAGCCTTTCCAGCCTGCTAATCAGACCCAGCAGCTTCATTGGCAATCAATTTTATTTTGCCATCTGCAAAACCTGACAAGTTCCTAGCTCCAGCAGCTTGTCAGGGGATTGAAGACACCTAAACGTCCTTTCTACCGCATCCAGCTTGCAGATGTTAAGAGTTTTACATCTCTTTACTTTCAATATTTCATCATCCGGGAAAATATTTGATCGCAGCACCTGACACTTTCATTCGAGTTGGCAACTTCTTGAGTAGAATGTAAAACTGTTTATACAACCCGTCATCAATGTCCTGAAGTGTTCACACGAAATGAAAACTTAGAAGGCAAACAGCATATTTATATAATACTTTACTTAGAGTAACCTGTACAGATGATTTGAAAATGCAGAAAATTGTACTAAGTACATTTGGATAGACTAGAAAATTCACATTATAAAAGAGAATTAAAGGGGTTGTCTCACTTCAGTAAGTGGCATTTATTATGTAGATGCAGTTAACACAAGGCACTTACTAATGTATTGTGATTGTCCATATTGTTTCCTTTGCTGGTTTCATTCATTTTTCAATGACATACACTGCTGGTTTCTATGCTTACGACCACCCTGTAATTCAAAACTGTGGTCGTGCTTACACTCTATAGGAAAAACTGTGCATAGTCCAGCACTTTTTTCTATGGTGTGCAAGCACGACCACCGCTGTTGGATTGCAGGGTGGTTGTAACCATAGAAAGGAGCAGTGTATAATGTAATGGAAAATTTAAAGGGGTTATCCAGTTTCTCAAACTCCCCGCGGGTAATTTAAACATCTGGTGCTCGTCACCATCCTCGCCTGCCATTAGCTACTAACAGGCTCAGACTGGCCCACAGGGGAACAGATGAATCCCCCGGTGGGCCCCTGAGCTAGGTAGGCCTCTAGTCCCCAACCTCCTGCACAAGTGACACATAGCACAGTAGACTGACCTATAAATAGGCTGTCCTAAGATGCTATGCAGTACAATGCCTATGTTCATATAAAAGACTAGATAGTGTGGGCAGGTAGCATATGCATGTGGGTCCCCAGAGTCAGCTTTACAGTGGGCCCCCAGAGGGAATTTTACTGGTGGGCCCTAGACACCCCAGTCCGACCCTGGCTACTACCCCCTGATACCGGATGTTTTCATCCATGTGCAGGGAGAAGGAGCAGCAGAGGTGCAGGGACAAGGAGCAGTGCATGGAGCGGGGTAAGTATATTACCTGTGAGGGGACCGAATATGGTACAAGAATATAACTACTATAATACTGCTCCTATGTACAAGAATATAACTACTATAATACTGCCTCCTATGTACAAGAATATAACTACTATAATACTACCTCCTATGTACAAGAATATAACTACTATAATACTGCTCCTATGTACAAGAATATAACTACTATAATACTACCTCCTATGTACAAGAATATAACTACTATAATACTCCTCCTATGTACAAGTATATAACTACTATAATACTACTCCTATGTACAAGGATATAACTACTATAATACTGCTCCTATGTACAAGAATATAACTAATATAATACTGCTCATATGTACAAGAATATAACTACTATAATACTGCTCATATGTACAAGAATATAACTATTATAATACTGCTCCTATGTACAAGAATATAACTACTATAATACTGCTCCTATGTACAAGAATATAACTACTATAATACTGCTCCTATGTACAAGAATATAACTACTATAATACTGCCTCCTGTGTACAAGAATATAACTACTATAATACTGCTCCTATGTACAAGAATATAACTACTATAATACTGCTCCTATGTACAAGAATATAACTACTATAATACTGCTCCTATGTACAAGAATATAACTACTATAATACTGCTCCTATGTACAAGAATATAACTACTATAATATTGCTCCTATGTACAGGAATATAACTACTATAATACTGCTCCTATGTACAAGAATATAACTACTATAATACTGCTCCTATGTACAAGAATATAACTACTATAATACTGCTCCTATGTACAAGAATATAACTACTATAATACTGCCTCCTATGTACAAGAATATTACTACTATAATACTGCTCCTATGTACAAGAATATAACTACTATAATACTGCTCCTATGTACAAGAATAGAACTACTATAATACTGCTTCTAGTATGAGTACCATTATGCTGTATAGTAATAAGATGCGTCTTCCAGTATTCTACAGTATAAAAATGTTCAGAATTTGCATAGTGAAAAATCTGTAATAATGAGAATTCTTGGCCGTCTTCCTCTCTTATGATCTAATGTTGGTCAAACATTTTAAGTCAGAAAAGTTTAGCTGCAAAATATTTCTTTTTTTCCAACCTGGAGGCTACAGATTCAGCCTTCGAAATTCATCAGTTTTTAATTCGGCGGTGGGGACAGTGCGGCGTGTAATATACTTTCATAAGCTCCTAATCGCAGTCTATTTATACAGATCCATCACGCTCTCCACTCAGCACCATATGGAACGGGATCCAGACACGATGCGTCCTAGCAGACAGAGAACAAAGCGCGTGAGACCTGAATGGGGATTATTATACCGCTCCATTAAGGAGTCATTACACTTCGGACATTATATACTTTATGTTTTATGTTTCTCTTTTTTCATGTTGCTAAAGATACCTGTTTTATAGCATCGCAATTGAAGCCACATTGGAGTTTGTCTTTGCGTTTTCTCTCTGGCAACGTGATAAACATCTCAGCCTGTAGACGGCGGACATATGTACCACATATGGTTGTTGTATGTGCGAGGGTGACTAATGCTGAGAAAGGCATGGCGATCAGAGAGATAATGATATAAAAAGTAAGAACAAAGGGAGAAAATGAGACAAAAGAACCAAATGCAGCTATTTAACTATTTCAGGTTTTATTTCAAATATTTGAATAGCTTTTTATGCAATGTATGTCAACGTGTGACTACGACTACGGTCCAAGCATGCTGGGATCAGTCATTATTAGTAGAGCTCAATCATTGCCATCATTTATCTCTATTATTACTCCATTATTTAAAAAAAAAACTTCTCTTGACGCGTTCTGCACAACTAACTACAGACCATTCTCCAATCTTCCCTTCATCTCTAAATTCCTGGAGCCTCTGGTCTACTCTCGCCTCATCCGCTATCTCTCTGCTCACTCACTCCTTGATCCACTACAATCTGGTTTCCTCACCCTACATTCTACAGAAACTGCCCTCACCAAAGTGACGACCTCCTGACAGCAAAATGCAACGGCGACTACTCTCTGCTCATTCTCCTTGACCTCTCAGCAGATTTTGACACTGTAGACCACCATCTCCTACTGACCATGCTCCTGGTTTTCTTCCTATCTGCGTGACCGCTCTTTCAGTGTACATTCTGTGGCTCCACTTCTACACCTCTCATTTTTGATGTTGGGGCTCCTCAGGGTTCAGACCAAGGCCCTCTCCTCTTCTGTCTCTACACAGCCCCAATTGCATAGACCATCAGCAGATTCGGTTTCCAGTACCATCTCTATGCTGGTGCTGATGACGCCCAACTATACACTTCCATCCCCGACATCATCCCTGCTGTATTACAGAACACCAGTGACTGTCTCTAACATCATGTCCTCTCATTATCTGAAATTGAATCTTTCAAAAACTGAACCTCTTGTGTTCTCTCCATCTACTGACCTACCCAAACCTGATATCTCCCTCTCAGTGTGCGACACCATCATCACTCCCAGGCAGCACTCCCGCTGTCTCGGTGTGACGTTTGACTCTGATCTTTCCTTCACCCCCTACATTCAGTCTCTCATCCTCTTATGTCTCCTGCACCTCAAAAACATCTCTAGAATCCTCCCCTTTCTTACTATGGAAACTACAAAATCTCTCATTGTTGCCCTGATCCTTTCCCACCTTGATTACTGCAACTCACTATTAATTGGCCTCCCCCTCACCAGACAGGATCACCTATCTTTTTAACCGCCACTCCGATACCTCCGCCCTGTGCCAGTCATTGCACTGGTTGCCCATACAGTATAGAATCCAATTTAAACTGCTCGTTCTCACCCACACAGCTTTCCACTGTGCTTCACCCCCTACATCTCCTCCCTACCCATGGTCTATGCTCTGAAAATGATTCACGACAAACAACCACCATAATCCAAACCTCTCACTTCTGCATTCAAGACTTCTCCCGAGCTGCACCAGTTCTCTGGAATGCCCTACCCCAAGAAATTACGTTTTAGGCGCTCCTTGAAAACACATATTTTTAGGGTGCCCTATCACATCTCCTGATCTAACCCCTCTCCATATAGAGACCATTTATCATCAGTTCCTGAACCTGATCCTCCACCAAGCTCTCCACAGCCAGAAGCGCTACAGATATTGGCTGGTGACGGCTCATACAGCTCTGTATCTTCTCCCCTTTTTTCCCAGGATGGTCGGACCATTGTACACAACAAGCACTTCTACCTTTTGTGTCTCCTCCATCTCCTCATAGATTGTAAGCTCTTGTGTCTCCTCCATCTCCTCATAGATTGTAAGCTCTTGTGTCTCCCTTATCCCCTCATAGATTATAAGCTCTTGCGAGCAGGGCCCTCATTCCTCTTGTTGCAATAATGGACTTGTCTGTTGCTATGTTATTTATGACTGTTTGTACATGAACCCCTGAATTATAAAGCGCTGCGGAATATCTTGGCGCTATATAAATAAAGATTATTATTATTATTATTAAATCAATCTTCAAAGGGTCTTTGTTTTGTACAAAAATGAAGCAAGGGGCATACACAGAGGAAACGAGCACAATAAAAATGGACTTTCTCATCCCCTTCTAGAACTGATGCTATGGCGGTACAGCACCTGTGGCTTTTGCAGCTTGCCATTTCCTTTTGCTGTAGCTGAAGGCAGTTCAAGAATGCTACTGAGCATGTGCGTCCACCTCAATGAGGTGGACAGAGAAATTAGAAAAAGAACAAACAGCAGATGGCGCTGTACAGATACATTTCAATGAATAACAAATTATTAATTACATACAATTACAAAATTGTTCAGATCCAGGGTCTGGTTTGAAAAATGTAGAATATTTTTTGTGGGACAACCCTTTAAAGGCTATATATCACTTTAGGGGTCAATTTTTTTAATTATTGCATTGTATTCATTTTGAGCTAAAAATAATTTTTAAAATTGGTCTTTATTAAAAATACAGAGTCCTTTTCTCTGTACAGAGCTGACATGCCCTAGTAGCACCCTTTGGATTTTCTGTCTTTTCCATCAGACCAGAAGCTGACGGACTCCTTATCTCTGCTCTCTGACCCCCTAAACTCTCATTATAGCTCAGTTCTCATCTTACTGATAAGAATGTGGATGAAATAAGTGTTTATGACCTCTTGGTAGTTTAGAGATAAGACCACCGACACAAACTGAATGTGAAAGTACCAGTCACACAGTTAGAAAAACAGTTAACCCTTTGTAACAGAACGGCTCAAAATTTTTAATAAAGGCTAATTGAAAAAATGATTTTTATAGCCAAAAATGAGTAAAATGCAATCATAAAAAAATGCCTTAGAAGGTGTACATAGCCTTTAAGGCTTAGATGATTGCTTTCTGTAGCTTCTTGTAAGAAGGAGTACACCGTGAATTAGACTCTTCCTCAGGCTGCCTCGTCCCGACTACAGGAGGTCAGCATTCGGCAGATAGTATATTCCCATATGGGTCACATGAGTTCAGGTGGTCTGCTCAGTGGTTGCAGGAACTCCGATCGGATTAGATACCATTTAAAGGGATTATGACGTGTTAGTCTTAGAGCGACCATAACCTTTAAGAAAGCAAAAATGAACATCCCAGAATTCCTCCAGTACTGATATCAGCTCAGGTACAAACGTGGAAAGTATGAAAGGATTGGGGCTGCGTTTCCGATAAGAATATGGCTGACTTGTGCACTTCCTCTGCTTAGTGCTCCCCCGATAGTCAGCATCGGCAGAACATACTTATTCTAAGCCCACGTCTTGGGCGAAACGCTTCTATCATTTTATTTTTTCTTCCTCAATGCTCATTAAAATGTACTCTGATCTCTGGTGCTGACAGTCTCTTCCATCCCAACGGGGAAATAAGCTTTTTTCCTGCATCCTCCGAGCGCGGTCGGCGTCTGTAGCCGCTGGACTGGCAGACGTAGTGCGGTTTAGGTCAAACTGAGACATTTCTGCAATGTTAGTCACCTCCACTGACTCCTACACTAGTCAAAGGGAGGATTCAGAGACTCCGAATGGTTGTCAGTTGTCATTGGTTCAATTCAGTAAGAAAATGTATTTGTCTCTGCCTATTTGGGTTGAAATACTCCACTAAAAGCAGGGGTGTAATTACCATAGAGGCAGACCATGTGACTGCTATGGGGCCCGGGGCAAGATGGGACCCAGTTGGGATCATCTCCTCTTCTACTGGAGGTGAAAACTTGGTCAGGACTCTTCCCTCTAAAGGAACAACTTTTAGCAAATAAGGCAGTGGAAAAATGACCCAAGGGTCATTGAAAAAGGTTTAGGCAGAAACCCTTCTGTCCTGTGGGGGGCCCGGTCTGATCCTTGCTATGGGCCCTTACTTCTCTATGTACGCCACTGGACGGGAGTATTTGCTTTGTCTGACTTTCTTTTGCCGATTATTTATTAAAAGTCGCACAGCACTTTATGAATTCGACTAGACGTATTGTTATTAGCCTGACCTCTAGTGGTTCTTTATCAGTATAACAGGTTTATATTCGCGAAGACTGGTGTAATTAGTAATCTGCGCGTGAAAATGTTGCGTAAAGTGAGTGAGCTGAAAGTAAGTGCACGTCTCTGTGAAAATGCAACTTTTTAGGCAAAATGTGATGCAACTCAACACTTAAAACAGACAAATAAAAGTACTCAGCCCCGGAGTGGAGTAGAAATTAGACTGTTTTGAGACAAAATTAGGTGCAAAATAAGGAACACCTACATAAATAGGTCAGAAAATAGGCACAAAAGGTAGAGAACTTTTGAATTAGGCTAAGTTCACATGAGCGTTCTGCTTTCCATTTCTATTGCTCTGTGATAGGATGGAAAGGACGGATTCGGCACATAACTGAGGTGAACAGAGCCTATGTGCCCCATAGACTATAACGGGGTCCGCTTAGAGGAAGATTTTTGAAGCGGAGACAAAGGTCCTGCATGCATGACATTTGTCTCTGCTTCAAAAATCTTCCTCTGAGTGGAAACCTAAGGGACCCCTTTATAGTCTATGGGGCCCATAGACTCTGTTCACCTCAGTTATGTCCCGAATCCGTCCTTTCCATCCTATAACGGAGCAGGAGAACAGAAAGGCTGAACGCTGTAGTAAATGTGCCCCACTGTATCTTGTGTTGTCAGGCTGTACACCGATGGCCAGGGCTCCTATCATACAATGCTTATCTCATACATGTTCCTGCCTAACAGGAACCTATATCTCAGCAGCCATTTACCAGCTGCGGTACTTTGAAAGGATTATCTAACTCCCCTTACTTGTCTCTTTTAGTACATACATGACAGAAAGCCAAAGCATCTTTTCTACGGAGTCTTCTGTTGTGTTCTTCCTCTGTTTTTCCTCCTAGAAATGTATGAAAGAGTGAACAACTGGACTTTCCAGTTCTTCTTATCAATAGAGCACATCCTTACACAGTCTATCACTTCTGGTTGGGCAGAGCCATGTGGCATCGAGGCACATCCTTTAACTAGGGGAATAGCAACACCAGGGCTGTGGCGAAGAGTTAGGAGGAAGTCCTAATAGCGGTCTTTAACAGGAAGTGGAGAGGGTGTGCCTCAGATGTGCAAATGGAGGGACCTGCTTCAAGTGTTGTAATTGAGGCAGGCCCACCATAGTTCTGGAGAGTCCCTGGGTCACATGGTAAGAGAAAGTACTATGGTAAGGCAGCTGTTGGGATCTCCTAACCCGGTTAAGAGCCAGACTTCTTCCTGTTATCTGTCTCCTTACACTATCTTTGAGTGGAGAGCCATGTATGCCACTCACGAGTCAAACCAAAAGATCCTAAGGTCTTACCTCCCCTACTGTACAGTCATGGCCAAAAGTTTTGAGAATGACACAAATATTATATTTTCACATGATCTGCTGCCCTCTGGTTTTTATGTGTGTTTGTCGGATGTTTTTATCACATACAGAAATATAATTGCAATCATATTATGAGTAACAAAAGCTTATATTGACAGTTAGAATGAGTTAATGCAGCAAGTCAATATTTGCAGTGTTGACCCTTCTTCTTCAGGACCTCTGCAATTCTCCCTGGCATGCTCTCAATCAACTTCTGGACCAAATCCTGACTGATAGCAGTCCATTCTTGCACAATCAATGCTTGCATTTTGTCAGAATTTGTAGGTTTTTGTTTGTCCACCCGTCTCTTGATGATTGACCACAAGTTCTCAATGGGATTAAGATCTGGGGAGTTTCCAGGCCATGGACCCAAAATCTCTATGTTTTGTTCCCTGAGCCATTTAGTTATCACCTTTGCTTTATGGCAAGGTGCTCCATCATGCTGGAAAAGGCATTGTTGATCACCAAACTGCTCTTGGACGGTTTGGGAGAAGTTGCTCTCGGAGGACATTCTGGTACCATTCTTTATTCATGGCTGTGTTTTTAGGCAAGACTGTGAGAGAGCCGATTCCCTTGGCTGAGAAGCAACCCCACACATGAATGGTTTCAGGATGCTTTACAGTTGGCATGAGACAAGACTGGTGGTAGCGCTAACCTCGTCTTCTCCGAATAAGCTGTTTTCCAGATGTCCCAAACAATCGAAAAGGGGATTCATCAGAGAAAATGACTTTACCCCAGTCCTCAGCAGTCCACTCCCTGTACCTTTTGCAGAATATCAGTCTGTCCCTGATGTTTTTTCTGGAGAGAAGTGGCTTCTTTGCTTCCCTCCTTGAGACCAGGCCTTGCTCCAAGAGTCTCCGCCTCACAGTGCGTGCAGATGCACTCACACCTGCCTGCTGCCATTCCTGAGCAAGCTCTGCACTGCTGGTAAGCCCGATCCCGCCAGCTGAAACACTTTTAAGAGACGGTCCTGGCGCTTGCTGGTCTTTCTTGGGCGCCCTGGAGCCTTTTTGGCAACAATGGAACCTCTCTCCTTGAAGTTCTTGATGATGCGATAGATTGTTGACTGAGGTGCAATCTTTCTAGCTGCGATACTCTTCCCTGTTAGGCCATTTTTGTGCAGTGCAATGATGACTGCACGTGTTTCTTTAGAGATAACCATGGTTAACAGAAGAGAAACAATGATGCCAAGCACCAGCCTCCTTTTAAAGTTTCCAATGGTGTCATTCTTACTTAATCATGACAGATTGATCTCCAGCCCTGTCCTCATCAACACCCACACCTGTGTTAATGAAGCAATCACTGAAACGATGTTAGCTGGTCCTTTTAAGGCAGGGCTGCAATGATGTTGAAATGTGTTTTGGGGGATAAAGTTCATTTTCTAGGCAAATATTGACTTTGCAAGTAATTACTGTTAAGCTGATCACTCTTTATAACATTCTGGAGTATAAGCAAATTGCCATTATAAAAACTGAAGCAGTAGACTTTGTAAAAACTTCTGGCCATGACTGTACATGCATGCATAGATGGTCACCTCTGTAGCTCATGTTCTCCTATTCTCCTAGTATACGGAGGTCTAAGAGATTACCATGAAGTGCTCCTTTACTAATTGCCTGCACTGCAAACCATTTTTTTAAGACTCTGAAGCTACATCTGTGCAGCCACACACACAGGCTTGGAGGTTGCACAGCCTGGCACCATGGGTCGCATCTTGGTACCCAGGCTATAGAATGATGGGGACAGGGCTCTGACAACTTCTCAGTCATTCTCATGAAAACAAGGCTGGTTCCAACCCAGTCTGTGACAACCCACCCCTCCAATACATCCATCTAAAAAAAAAACTCAGAAATGGAGGCGCGCGCCTCTCAACCATGCACGCAGCGTATCATTTTCTGTACCTTAATATCATCTTCGTTCATTCGATTGCCCTACAAAAATATTTGCAATCCAACAACAGAAACATAATTCTTTCCAATGCATTACTTTTTATTTGTTACTTTTTCTCGGTCATTATCATTAAAGTTTCTTCTCAATTATCAGTAAAAGCTACAGAAAACTTTCAAACTTTCCCATCGACTCAGCTGCACTTCAGAAAAATCTTCTTTGATTCTATTTTTTCCTGCCCTTTTTTTCTTTAAGCAATTTATTTGTGTACAAGATGATCGCTGCTCTGAATCACTGCACCGGCGCCTTAATACCTGTGGGTTTCACTTGTCCTACTCTGTATGGATTTGCTAAGAACTTTGCTGAGCTAAAAGCAAATCACATCAGTTTCTCCTGTAATAAGACACTGACAATTTTTGCACATTAAAACAATTTACCGGCAGCAATGTGATCGGCAGACTAATGGATCCCTATTACGCTGCGTTCTGTTCTGTTCTGAGCTGTTGTTGTCGAATGCCGCAGCGCCGTGACCCAGAATACCATGCTGTTTAACTCTTTAGAGCCCTAGACAAATACTTGCTCTGTATTGCAGCCAGCCTTGTATTACAATTCATACCCATCATGACTTGTGTTACACCCCCCCCCTCCCATATACTCGAAAGTAAAGTTGGCCACAGACAGGAGGCAAAATTTCCAATGATTTTGCTTCTGCAGAGTGTGTGTAAGTCCTTCAACTAGCTGCTGATGCTGCTGAATCTGACATAAATCTATAATACCCCAGAGTGGTTTAACCATTCCTTCATCTAATGGTCTAACATTAGTGCCATCTGTGTATGTATTTCCAGGTCCTTTACACTGTGCATTTCTAATATTGTTATGTACATGTAATATGCCTGGTTCACCAGCAGGTGGCGATGTGTGTATCTGGCAGAGTGAGAGATCCTTAGATAGGAAGGAAGTTACCATTCCATTCTCCCCCTTTTGGAGAGAAGTGGGCGAGTTCTGCTTCCTACCAGAAGGAAGGGTGGCAGTTCTAGTTCATTCTAGTCCAGTTTAGACTCAGTAGTGGAGCTGAGAAGACATGAAAGATGTCCTGCAGCTGAAGTCTCAAAAGGAAAGTAGCTCATGGAGCACCATGACTCCTTACAGATCTACAAACAGAGTGTCACTATGGGGTCAGTCCTAAAGTTCAGCTACCAGACTAAAGCCGAGTTTAGCACAGCAGAGAGAGAGAAAACAGAGTTATCAAGTTTGCCTGCCAGTTTCTTCCAAAGCTTGCTGGAACCAAGAGAAAGCCTGAATATTGCCTGGATGCAAGTAAAGCTTTGAGTCTGGACTTGACTTATTCTCCACCATTACTCATCCCCTTTATTGCTTCAGAGCCTAACCCTGGGGAGTGACGGTATCCAGGTAGGAGCACTATGACACTCACAGAGACTATTGGGGCCGCACCACACCATTTGACATTCCTACAAAACCTGGGACACTAGTGAAGAGAGCAGTATTTTGGACACACAGATCCACCATAGATTACTGAGAGGTACATGTCTAGTAATATATAAAATCAGAAGCCGGTTATAAACTGTATATCAGGGGATTTGTAAATGAACGAAGGAATGAAGATTTCAGCCTAAAGCGTACAGCAACATTTTTTAAATTAAAGTCACTGCTAACATATGGAAAATTATTTGTTTGCCCCATTCTAAACATCCCCAGTTGAATGGAGCAGCAGGGTGCATGCTTGACTGCTTTTCCATTCTAATGGCCAAACACAAGGTCTCCATTATCATGATCCAACCATAGTGCTCGGACCACTACCGATCAGACACTTATCCCCTATCCTGTCACCATGACATCTAAGGTGTTAAACGCCAAGAATCTGAGTTATGTTGGATTCTGGCAGTGAGAGTAGGGCACTAGCTGTATAAACCAGTTGGTGCCAACATGTAGACCATACTTGCCAAATTTTGGAGTCACTCATGCGGGAGGGGAGAGGAGAGGTTATGTCACATGCTGCTGGAAATTTTTTAGCTTGCAGCCATCCTCTTTTCACACATTTCACGCCCCTTTTACAGAACACCTCACATTTTTTGCAGATATGACCCATCGGTCATGCACCCTTTCCCTGTACGCTCTACCCCCTCAGTTTGTTTTTGGGTGCCAAGATTGCATCTGATGGTGTAAGTCCCGGAGCCATATACAATTCGGAGAAGCTTGTCGGGAGATGCCAGAAGGCTTTCCCAGAACCTGACAGATCTGCAGACTCTTGAGATATTTTGTGGTCTTCTCTTTTTCCAGGAGCCTCCTGGATATTACAGAATTGTTGGCAAGTATGATGTATTATGATTAGACACCAACACAGACAATGTCTTGATTTACCACTTTCCCCTAAATTACAAATGGAGCCTTAGTGGTAGTCTTAAAGGGGTTCTCGACTTTGGACAATGGCTTTTTGTTAGAAGAGACATTCAACACTAAGCTGATCACTGCTAGCTCTGCTGTGATATATGGAATAGGCTGGCAGAAAGTGCTCAGTTCCTCTGAGGTGGTATTTTTTAAGATATGGTCGGTGGGGAAGGGGTAAGAAAGCTGAATACTGGAGCAAATACAGGCAGGATACCACCTGCTGATAGACGGAGGAAATCTAAGCATCAGTCTGGTCACTGTAAGTATCACCAATCTTCTTCTTATCTGGGTTTTAATGAAATACAGTATGTGCACTTGGGGAAGGGAGGACTGTGGTAAGGAGGAGGACTATGGAAGGGGGAAGGACTATGGGAAGGGGAGGAGGACTATAGGAAGGAGGAGGGAGGACTATGGAAGGAGGGGAGGACTATGAGAAGAGGGAGGACTATGGGAAATGGGGTGGACTATGGGAAGGGGGAGGGAGGACTATGGGAAGAGGGAGGACTATGGGAAGGTGGAGGACTATGGGAAAGGGGGAGGACTATTGGAAGGGATGACTATGGAAAAGGGGAGGGAAGACTATGGGAAGAGGGGGGACTGTGGGCAAGGGGGAGGACTATGGGAAGGGGGAGGGCTATGGGAAGGGAGAGGGAAGATTATGGGAAAGGGGAGGGAGGACTATGGGAAGGGGGAGGGCTATGGGAAGGGGGAGGGCTATGGGAAGGGATGACTATGGGAAGGGGGAGGACTATTGGAAGGGATGACTATGGAAAAGGGGAGGGAAGACTATGGGAAGAGGGAGGACTATGGGAAGGGGGAGGGCTATGGGAAGGGGGAGGGCTATGGGAAGGTGGAGGGAAGATTATGGGAAGGAGGAGAACTATGGGAAGGGGGAGAGAAGAGTATGGGAACGGGGAGGGAATAATGAACATTTAGACAATGAGTATTACAAGAAAAACTTATTGATTAGGTTATTATATATTTTATTTTTTAAGGCAATTCTTAATGAATAAGTAACTTTGGGCTTTGGTACATTTTCAGCATAAACAAAGCAATCTAAAAATGATGGGTCATTTACCACATAGAATATGCAGTCCAGTCCATGGTTATCATGTTATAGAGCAGGAGAAGCTGAGCAGATTGATATAAAATGTTATAGGAAAAGATTCAGTGCAACTTGTATCTTTTTCATTTTAATGTCAACCCATTCTGGGCTTAGTCATCCAGTGGGCGGTCCCACTCAGTGATTGACAGCCTCACGCAGAGACAGCGGGACCGCCCACTGGAATCCTAAGTCTGGAATGAGAAGGAAATAAAAGGGAAAAAAATACAAGTTGTACTGAAACTTTTCCCACAATCTGCTCATCTCCTCCTGCTTTATACCACGCTGCCCACGGTTCGGCCTGCGCGTTCAGCATGACCGGTCCCCTTTAAATCTCCAGTTTATACAGAAGGTGACAATAAAAAGAGAATAAAGTAGTGATTTCTCCAGTAATATGAATGGAGCCATTTACCGCATGTGTCACTGAAGTAAAGTAATCAAAGGGCAAACTGGGAAATGAGAAAACACAATTATTTGTGGGTAATTTAGCAGAATAATGAGACGTGTTAATTGTTAAACAGATGCATCTAAATGATATGTTTTGAAAGGCAGAAAACAAAAACTTCACACAAATGATGTCTCAAACATGTACACTCCCGAAATGACTGATAACTTTTACTAAGATCTTCTAAAAACTTTTTGAAAAGTCCATGTTTCCTACACATGCTGGATGCAGCCATTTTGTTTTCTTAGGCCTCAGAGATGTCATTGTGCTGGAGCCGTATGTTTGGAACCTTCACAGAAGGGGTACGGTAAGTTCAGCTTGGTACTATGGAGCGGTAGACACTATGGGGGTACTGGCGATTTAGATCCTTGCTGGCGTAGTTAAAGACCAGTTTCAACTACATAAACTGGCGTGGAAATTGATGAATGAGACGGGACGGGCTGCCCATCCTCTTCCCTGCTCATGCCACACTCCCTTTTTCCACCACCTCAAAAAAATGAGAGGACAAAAGTCACAGATTTTGCAACAAAATCTGCTACAAAAATACGCCAAAAAATGTCGGTAAAAACGATAATAAATTATCCCCTATGTGCCGTAGTATGGTGCTCTATATACTGCTATATATGTCTGTACACTGCATATGATGAAAGAATGCTAGTGTCCGATTTTGCAATCAATGAGTGAATTGATTCTAAATTAATTGGATTTGATCCAATCCGAATTCAAATTTTTGGTGATTCGATTCGAACAAAGAGAGAAAAAATATCCTCAGTGTCATACACAAATGTGCAGGCTAGTCGGAGCACTCTCAATTCAGGCAGAATAGTTTCGGACCCAAATCAAAGCCGACTCACTCATCCCCTTTAAAGG
Organism: Rhinella marina; assembly: GCA_900303285.1. Taxonomy (NCBI): domain Eukaryota; kingdom Metazoa; phylum Chordata; class Amphibia; order Anura; family Bufonidae; genus Rhinella; species Rhinella marina. The sequence goes on along the minus strand of ONZH01010840.1, from coordinate 73,315 downwards.
GATCGTCCATGAGTTCTTTTTTATTAAATTCCGCCCATAGGGTAGTGGGAATGGGACTATACTTACCTAGTCCCTGCCGATTGGTCCTGGCTCCATGGGTCCTGGGCTGTGTTCACCAAACTTCCTGTCCCTGCATAAAAACTTCTAGTATGGACAGTGTCACTTGCACCACTGCGGCCAATGACTGACCTTATTGCTGGATCATGCACTGCTTGGTGCTTGGGACGCTATCATTGTTTTCAGCCTTGTCCGTGCAGGAAGTTTGCATGCGGAGACCAGAGTGCAGTGAAGACAACACGGAACCATGAAGCTGGAACCGAGCGGTAAAGAGAAGGCAAGCATGGTTCTCTTCACAGTTCCCACTGGGTGGAAGGGAAATTTTAAAAAAATTAAATTGTGGACAACCCCTTTAAGCATGAATGCTACATACAGTCATGGCCAAAAGTTTTGAGAATGACACAAATCTTCTATTTTCACATGATCTGCTGCCCTCTGGTTTTTATGTGTGTTTGTCAGATGTTTTTATCACATACAGAAATATAATTGCAATCATATTATGAGTAACAAAAGCTTATATTGACAGTTAGAATGAGTTAATGCAGCAAGTCAATATTTGCAGTGTTGACCCTTCTTCTTCAGGACCTCTGCAATTCTCCCTGGCATGCTCTCAATCAACTTCTGGACCAAATCCTGACTGATAGCAGTCCATTCTTGCACAATCAATGCTTGCATTGTGTCAGAATTTGTAGGTTTTTGTTTGTCCACCCGTCTCTTGATGATTGACCACAAGTTCTCAATGGGATTAAGATCTGGGGAGTTTCCAGGCCATGGACCCAAAATCTCTATGTTTTGTTCCCTGAGCCATTTAGTTATCACCTTTGCTTTATGGCAAGGTGCTCCATCATATGCTGGAAAAGGCATTGTTGATCGCCAAACTGCTCTTGGACGGTTGGGAGAAGTTGCTCTCGGAGGACATTCTGGTTCCATTCTTTATTCATGCTGTGTTTTTAGGCCAAGACTGTGAGAGAGCCGATTCCCTTGGCTGAGAAGCAACCCCACACATGAATGGTTTCAGGATGCTTTACAGTTGGCATGAGACAAGACTGGTGGTAGCGCTCACCTCGTCTTCTCCGAATAAGCTGTTTTCCAGATGTCCCAAACAATCGAAAAGGGGATTCATCAGAGAAAATGACTTTACCCCAGTCCTCAGCAGTCCACTCCCTGTACCTTTTGCAGAATATCAGTCTGTCCCTGATGTTTTTTCTGGAGAGAAGTGGCTTCTTTGCTTCCCTCCTTGAGACCAGGCCTTGCTCCAAGAGTCTCCGCCTCACAGTGCGTGCAGATGCACTCACACCTGCCTGCTGCCATTCCTGAGCAAGCTCTGCACTGCTGGTAGCCCGATCCCGCAGCTGAAACACTTTTAAGAGACGGTCCTGGCGCTTGCTGGTCTTTCTTGGGCGCCCTGGAGCCTTTTTGGCAACAATGGAACCTCTCTCCTTGAAGTTCTTGATGATGCGATAGATTGTTGACTGAGGTGCAATCTTTCTAGCTGCGATACTCTTCCCTGTTAGGCCATTTTTGTGCAGTGCAATGATGACTGCACGTGTTTCTTTAGAGATAACCATGGTTAACAGAAGAGAAACAATGATGCCAAGCACCAGCCTCCTTTTAAAGTGTCCAGTGGTGTCATTCTTACTTAATCATGACAGATTGATCTCCAGCCCTGTCCTCATCAACACCCACACCTGTGTTAATGGAGCAATCACTGAAACGATGTTAGCTGGTCCTTTTAAGGCAGGGCTGCAATGATGTTGAAATGTGTTTTGGGGGATAAAGTTCATTTTCTAGGCAAATATTGACTTAGCAAGTAATTGCTGTTAAGCTGATCACTCTTTATAACATTCTGGAGTATATGCAAATTGCCATTATAAAAACTGAAGCAGTAGACTTTGTAAAAATTAATATTTGTATCATTCTCAAAACTTTTGGCCATGACTGTACATACGTATGCCTCCATATGAACAAGATGCAGTACAAAGGTACGATGGCCCCATATTCTTCTAAGGGTGGTGAAGTGTGACTTGTGAATCTAGAGCTTTAAGGCAATGTTCACATTTGCGTCAGAGGCAGGGAGGAATTCCATTATATTACAGGAAGCCTTTAAGACGTCATAGAATCCCGTTATATTTTATGCTAATGGAATCCATAACGGAATTCATCCACCGTCCAAACGCCAAAGGGGAACCAGAATCTGAAAAGGTCGGGTTCGCTCATCGCTAGTCAGGGGTATTTTCCTGTAAAAATGATTTGCCAGAAGTCGGCAGACCCCCATTATAAGTCAATAAGTCCCTCCAGCGTTGTGGCTTCCGATATATACGGAAACACAGATGTGAATAGCGCTTAATAAAATCATAAAACTGACTTTCCCCAAATGTATGTAGTAAAGACGTGAAATGGGGAAAAAATGTATACTTTTAGTGAATAAAATTTATTAAAGTTGTCATCCGGGATTTTCTAAAATCCAACTAAATGTAGGCAATGGTATAAAATAAAAAAGTAACATACTCTGGGTCCCCATTAGCCCTGCAGAGATGACATCACGTAAAACACCACTGCAGCCAATCACTGGCTTCAGAGGTCACGTGCCCATATACAGCACATGACAATGTATGACATCATCACTGTAGGATTGGTGGAGACCAAAGTGATAAAGCAGCAGAAGAATGTTAGGGTAAGTACAGGTTACTTTATCATTTTATATCAGTGCTCACTCTTAGGCAGATTTTAGAAAATCCCAGGAAACCCCTTTTAGAAATGGGGCTCTTATGAAGGGTAGAAAAGCGTGGCCCATAGTGATTTAGGGATGAAGCTAATTAAAGTGCAAATCCACAAGGTGGTTCAGATCATACAGAGTAGTGTAAATGGTGCAAGTGCTTACATTATTGATAACTGTGCTTAACTGCACTTAGTGAAGGGTGGAAAATACAAAATGGCGGTCAACGTGCTGTGAGTTTCCTCCCCCCATGTGCCGGTGAAGGGGTGAAGAAGCTTTAGTGTGTAGGTGGAAGATGTGCTCAGGAAAGACGTAGGAATTTGGTGTAAAGCATCATGTGCACACATTTTGGAGCCACAAAAAGGGAAAGTAGGGTTAGTAAATTATAAAAAATTGATGATGATAAAGTTCTACCAGGTAAGGCTGACCATACATGCTAGATGTATGAGGGCCAACCCCACTGATTGTGGTGCGATCAGCCATCCATCTAATGATGATGGTGACCTCCAAACCTTTCTCCTTGGCAGATGTCAGGGGAGATAAAGATTGAGCAGATGGAAAGTTCTTCCCCAGTCCTTTTGTTCTTGGGGAGATAAGCCACCTCTGGAGGACTCTGGCAGTAGCTACCTCCCCACCCCCATTTGGCCAAAGCTGAACATCCAAGTGTATGGGGGTATCAGGAGAGGTAGCTGAAGGCCAAATGAGTGTTCAGCCAACAGTTATCTCGTGTCTATGGCCAGTCTTCGTAACCTAATGTTACAAAAATGAACCCTTGATGCATAAAAAACTTCGACTAAGCAAAAAACTAAACATAAATAAGATTTCATACACATTATGGGAAAGAAAAGCTGTCTTAGACCATAAGAGCCAATGCTAGATGTTTACTCTGTGTTAAAAAAATATATAGTGTCTATAATAGATGATATATGTGTTAGCTGTTCCAGCCAAAGTCATGGCCGGTCATTTGGTAGAACTTCATATTGAACGGCCTGTAGAACTCGCGCAATCTCTGGACAACTTCTGGGTCTATGTTGGGGTGAGTCCTGCCCTTGGTTTTCCCCAGACAGTGGGGTTTGCTGCTACCCTCCGCCTTTTTCAAGCATGGGAATCCCTTAGTCTTGTTGAAATAAAAATGTTTGTCTGTGATGATTCGTTTGAGTCCCAGGAAATCCTGGACACGTCCCAGTTCTCCAGCGGGATCGGTGATCAGTCTCTCCCCGCTGACGAAGAGGATCTGGCTCATAGGGAAATACTGGAGCCAGTTCTCCAAGTGCTTGGCGTAGATGCCAATCTGGATGGCACTCCATGAGATGTCGATAAGACCCGTAGTCCTGTTTTTAAAGGTCAAGCTCTCAAATGTAGGGATGTCCGGCCTCTTGGACAACGTCTGGGTGTAGTCTGATATGACGCGGGTTACCGGGTCTCTAACCACCACAATCAGCTTAGCATCCTTCGACATGGCAGAGATCCGAGCTGGAGCTTCCTTTGTCACAAAGTAACTGGGAGTCTTCTCCATGGTGATCTGGCCATCCAATGTCCTCGGCATCAACTCCCTGTGTAAAAAACAAAAAAAATTAATTAGGGAGGGTTATCCAATATAAGATATAATTGCATATAATAAGCTCAATAATCAAAACACAGTCTGAGAAGATTCAATGGCCTTGAAATGACAATTATTAGAGAAGATTGAATCAATTGTAAGCAAATCATATTTTACCACAATTTTGTAAAAATTGGAGTTGCTATCCAAATTTTTGGTTAGTTGATTCAAGTGTATAAAAGAGGAAAACAGGAAGAGCGAGAAAGAAAAACTTGTAAAAAAAATTAAGAAGAAAGGCCAAAAAAAATATAGTCCTATATGAGTCCTTCAAGTCCCATAAGACCTCAGAGTGTCATACACAAATTTTAAGGCCAATTGGGGCAGTTTTGATTCGGGTAAAATTGATTTGAGTCTGAATTGAATTTTGAGCGATTTCAGTGTGTCCTGCTGGTTATCTACAGATACATCCTAACTCAAAGATGAGAAAGATCAGGCAGTTTGATTTCAACATGGTTAAAGGGGTTGTCCGAGTTATGAAAAAATTATATATAGTACTGTAAATCTGATGGGCAGCAATATATAACTAAGTTAAGTAAGTTTTAGGCAAAAGAAATTCTATATTTCCTCATTTCCCTGGTTCTCTTCTGGCCTTTGATTACCTGCAGTAATAACAATCTCTGCCCCTCCCCCTGCTCTGCAAAGTGAGTGAATACAAGTGCTGCCCTGAGTGACATGTCTGCCTGCTGGAATACTCAGCAGCATGTTTTAAGTGTAGGACTACAAGTCCCAGCTGTACAGTGACAGTGCTGATACACACAGGATCTTCCCCCTACCTTTCTTGTGCAATACTCTGCAGATCTCCTCCAGTGTCAGTTCTATGTCTGTAGGGTGAGGAGGGCAGATCCTGTGTGTCTTTATTGCCTGCAGCTGCTGTTGTAAAGTCTTGAGCCCTGTGTGTGTTCTGGCTGAAGGGGTTAATGTTTTATCTGAAAGAATTCAGGGAGAGAGCAGAGAGCAGGAGCCCGACAGTGCAGGGGGGCGTGGCTAGCACAGTAACGTCTCGCGTACAGGCTCTTATCTGCTTGTGTACGAATACAAGATTAGCAGGCAGGGAAGCTGACATCACAGGTCATGTGACCCTGAGTGAAATCTGAGAAACCAGCAAGTTTAGAAGCAGAAAGTATATGGAAAAGCTGTTGTATTTGACTAGTTAGAAACATACAAAGGACAAAAAAATAACTCGGACAATCCCTTTAAGACTTTTGTCCTTGGCGAATTAAGCCACTACCTGAGGTGTCCAGTGGCAACTTTTTTCCTTCTCCCTGTTTAGGCAAGTATGTTTATGGAGGTTCAAGAAAAACAGGCGTTGGCCGAACTAGCCTTGTGGAGAGCTGGAAAGACGTACAGAAAAAAGAAAGAGCGTGACTAGGAACACAATTGATGATACACCCATTACAATCTTCAACATGACTTTGAGAATGATGGTCTAAGTCTGGAGAGACGTTTTCATACCGTCACCTGATGATGACGCCAAGAGAGTATACAGTAGCAACAATAAATTAGTTTTTGGGAAGAGTTAGACGCCCATAATTGCCAGATGGAACAAGCCAACATGGTATCTCGTAGTTTTCGGTCTACAGCAAGGCCATTCATCGCAACTCTTCTACAGTCTACTGGATGTGCGTGAGGGACTATAGAATCCACCACGCTACTATATAAAAATGTCAGAGACCATTTCCCCCTAGATTTTAAAAAAAAAAAAAAAAGTTGCGGCCCGCCGAATGTCATGGATATAGTAAGATGAGCAGAAACATTTGGCTCCTACTTGCTAGGGATTTAAGCCTCTCTCTAAATAGGCAATTAGCACTTCAAATATCGAAGCCAAACTGGAGCTGACACCCGGAGCCCAGGGCACCTAAGATAATTAGACCAATTTGCTAATGCTACAAAGCTCTAATTTGTCTTTGAAACAATCACCTCTCTGGGGATCTCAGTGAAATATTACCGGCTGGTGACAATCAGGTTCCCACATAAAAATACGCTGCTGCATCGGGACCTCTACCAGCCGGCCAGGAACTACAAGTCCCACCATGTTCTGCCAATTTCTAGTTGGAAAAAAAAGGGCTCAAATGTGATGTTCTACAATGAGTTTCATATTATAAAAAAAAATAATAATAGTAATAAGTTTATAGCGCCAACATGTTCTGAAGCACTTCACAACTTAGAGAAAAATGTAAAAACCAAATCAGACATGACAGTAATAAACTAATAAATAAATGAAAAGAAGAACAAATGGGCGGGGGTGGGGCACAAATCTAAAAGTGCTTGGTTTGCACAATGTTCATGTCAACTTTTATACTAAATAGAGTACACATAGGTATGAAGAGCATGAGGGTGCAGGGGGCGTGGGGGCAGGTTCTGAGGAATAATGAAGAATGAGAGATTAAACAATGAAGTATTAGATTGGGGAATTAAACAGGACGGTCTATGAAGATGTATTTTAGGACATGTGTAAAACTATGGATGCCGGGAATTAATCAGATTGTCCGGGGTAGTGCATTCCAAAGAACTTGTGGAGCCTGAAAGAAGTCATCAAGACAAGAGTGGGAGGTTCAGATCATGGAGGTTGGTCTTACACCGTTGGCAGACGGTAAAGCACAGCTAGATTGGGTGCTAGAAAGAAATGTGGTAGGAGATATAGGCGTGTGCAGCACAGTATCTAGGATCTATCTATCTATCTATCTATCCAGGATCTATCTATCTATCTATCTATCTATCTATCTATCTATCTATCTATCTATCTATCTATCCAGGATCTATCTCATATCTATCTATCTATCTATCTATCTATCTATCTATCTATCTATCTATCTATCTATTATCTATATATCTCATATCTATCTATCTATCTATCTATCTATCTATCTATCTATCTATCTATCTATCTATCTATCTATCTATCTATCTTTATGTTCCAGCTTAGTCATACACAGTAACTCTGTATACAGTGGAAGTGAATGTCTTTCCAGACTCCTTGTGCGCCCCCTCACCCTCCGGTCTTGCAGTCATTACCTTACGCTCAGTCACATGCCATCACTTCTAATCTGCAGATTGCTGAGCCGCCTGCAATATGACAGGAGAGACCTCAATAATCGCTTCGCCCTTTGACTGCAAGTCGGGGTAAATAAAGGCGAAGGTTCTGCATCAGCTTTGACAACTCCGCTCACCCGGACGTCTCTGTACACCGGGATTAATTCATTAGATGGCAGCGGTGGGCGCCTGGGTGATGCAAAGCAGCAGCTGCGCGAATTACGCAAACAAATACTAAATGATGATTTGGCAAGAGGCAATTTTATGAAGGTTATTGCGCAGGAAAGACACATTATCAGAATCTTATTACTGGCTGCTGTATAATAAGAGCTGCCAATTGTGCCAGGTTATTGATGTTTGTATAAAGCCATAATACAGAGAGAGCCAAAATGGAGAGGAGCCAGAGGGGAAAGCGCCCACCAGAGTGGAGACCGCGCGCCAGAGGGGAGAGTGCGCGCGCCAGAGTAAGCAGAGGAACATCGGTCGGCTCGGTGACAACAGTAACACTGTGAGGTGGGGATCTCCCTGCTGACCCTGGACACTTTTCATCCCCCTGTGGCTAAACTTGAGAGACCTCGTGTGGTGCCAAACAAGGGTTTCCTTCATAAGGTGACTTAAGGACTCCAGCTGTTTCTTGTAGAGGATCTACAGGCATTTCCATGAAGAAAATCTCCTTCCTTACGGTATAGAGTTATCTTTCATATACAAGGTCCTACACACCATATGGCTTCTACAGTCTTCAAAGAGAAAGACACTGCTGGTCTCCTGCCCTTTGTTACTGGGTGGTGATAACCTGCACAGGACTTTGCCCTTCAGACCCATTAATAGCAGCAAGGGAGTACGAAATGAGCCTGAAGGGTCATGGAAGGAGTGTTGGGTGTGAGAAAAACTGAAGCCTTTTGTCCTTAAAGGGGTTGTCCAAGTTATTTTTTGTCATTTGTATGTTTCTAACTAATCAAATATAACAGCTTTTCCAGCACTCTCTGCTTCTAAAGCTGCTGGTTTCTCAGATTTCACTCAGGGTCACATGACCTGTGATGTCAGCTTTTCTGCCTGCTCTTCTCATATTCGTGCACAAGCAGATAAGTTAAGGAATATCCTTCTTCTGTCACTCCTATAGGGTAATGAAGTTGACAACTATTATCGCCACCAAAAGGTAAAATTAGTCTCTCAAGTAGTTACAGAGCCATAGTTAGAAAGATGATGTCTAAGGTAGGGACTACACACAGACCCTTGGACGATAGCTGTAGTTTTGTTAAGATTGGAAAATCTTATGGACACCTCTTCACATATTTTTTTAATGTTCATTAGCTTCCTAAATGCAAAATGAAGCAGCTTTCTAAATAGTCTATGTTACACATTTCATACCATCTTGCTTGTTGCAGAATATGTGCAGTCCTTTACCTAGCAGCTGGTGCTGCTGAATCGTAAAAAAATCCAGCACTCACTGCTATCAGTGTAGAAATACAACTCCTACAACAAAAGCATGTATACCCATAAATCAATCAGAATCTGAACCAATCATAGAATAACAGTTACTTTATTTCATCATAGTCCATAGTCCAGAAAACATACCAAATCAGTGTCCCTCACTCACCCAATGTGTTTCGCCTCCAGGTTTCATCAGGGGATTGAGGGGGCTCCCCTGACGAAGCCTCGAGGTGAAACATGTTGGATGAGTGAGGGACACTGATATGGTATGTTTTCTGGATGCTTCTTTATATGTTTTTAATATGATGATGAAATAAAGTAACTGTTATTCTACGATTGGTTTGGATTCTGATTGATTTATGGGTATACATACTTTTTTTGTAGGAGTTGTATTTCTACACTGATAGAAGTGAGGTGGAGGCAGAGAGAGCTCTGCTGGATTTATTTCAGATTCAGCAGCACCAGCTGCTAGGTGAAGGACTGCACATACTCTGGAGTCTGGTATGGCAGATACACTTGTGGGCTTGCACATGGTCTTATGCTTTAGTCTTATTGTTGGACAATCGTTTGGACTGGTTTATATTTGGGCCTACTTTCTCGGTAGTTGGTTACCATATTTTGTTTGCCTTTTTCCAATGTGGATGTAATTGCTGCTAAAACCTTTTCCAGTGGTCCCTCACTCACGTACTTTGCCAATGTTTTACTTTATATGTTTTTTAATGCGATGATGAAATAAAGTAACCGTTATTCTACAATTGGTTTGGATTCTGATTGATTTGTGGTTATACATATTTTTGACTGTGAGACGAGGGAACATCCTCTGCGTCTGGAGGAAAAAAGGTTTGCACACAAACATAGAAGAGGATTCTTTACGGTAAGAGCAGTGAGACTATGGAACTCTCTGCCTGAGGAAGTGGTGATGGTAAGTTCACTAAAAGAGTTCAGGAGTGACCTGGATGTATTTCTGGAGGGTAATAATATTACAGGTTATAGTTACTAGAGAGGGGTCGTTGATCCAGGGAGTTATTCTGATGTCTGATTGGAGTCGGGAAGGAATTTTTTCTCCTAAAGTGAGGAAAATTGGCTTCTACCTCACAGGGGTTTTTTGCCTTCCTCTGGATCAACTTGTAGGATAACAGGCTGAACTGGATGTACAGATGTCTTTTTTCAGCCTTATAAACTATGTTACTATGTCACTAGTGTGTTTGATGTATGTGGCCCTTATTGGTCGGCTAATATAGGTATTCAGTGTAGAAATAGCAGCAAGGAGGGGGAGGTGGTATATGGTAGATCAGAGTGTGGAGAAAGGGGAGAGGATCCAAGAAAGGTAATTCACACAGGCTGTAGATAGGGAGGAAACCACAGACAAGGCAATATGCAAGGGAAGACAGCAGCATCCAAGACACACCAATCCAGTATGTATTCCTGGGAGGAACATGTCCATGTGAGAAAAGTCTGAAACTAAGAGCAGGTTACAAACTGAATATCAGGGGGTCTGAAAATGACTGAAGGTATGAAGATTGAAGCTTGAAACTCATGCAAGAATAATTTTTTCAACATCAAAGGTGTCCATAGCCTTTAAAGAAAAGTTAAAACCATTCATAAGTTTTTCTTGTGGTCCAATTTGTGTGGTCTTCAGTATTCAGTATTCAATGTGGATAGTAAGGAGGTCTAAAGTGGATACCTCGATGTTTTAGTCATGCTCACAACAAATGAATACCCCAGATATCTTTTAGATCATGAAGGGGGGTGGAGCAGAATAGTAACATAGTCATATCATACATCTAAGATAGGGTTCAACTAGTCCATCAGAAGTTCAGAGGAACCCTCTAGGCCCAGTTACAGATGACCCTTGCCCTGACATCATACCTACCAGGAGCAACTCCATTCTAGTCACTACGATCGCTCTACTGCCTCATAGGCTTCAGGCCCGTGGCCCTCATTCAAGTGCTTGCTGCCTGGCACCCCCTGCAAGTTTGCACCCGGGGCAACGGCTCCTACGCCCCCTCCCCCCAAGCTGCGCCACTGGCCCTGGATACTCAGCAAGTCCTATTCATTTGAGTCAATGTCTGGGATTAAAGCCGTCCCATTCTGAGGAATCGTAGAATTTCATTCATTGCAGTCTGAAGTAAGGGGCACGTTGCCAGAATGACCCAATCACAAGGGTTGCTGTCAGAATTAAAGGTGTAATTTCCAGCATATGAAAATATATCAGGTACCGGTCATACTTCAGCTTTGACCACCGAGTTGTGTATGCATGGCTTGATCCCTACAGGTACCTATGACTAATTCTGTCCCATTCCAAGAAATGTTGGTGGTCCTAATGATGGCCACCAGCCTATCACTGGTTTTTGGCATGTCATATTAACAATTTATAAAACATTTATTGGGGGGAAGCCTCCTTTAAATAATGAGAACCTGGCAACCACATTCTGAAGGTTCACCCATAGAAACAGGCGACGTGTTGCGTCATTCTTTCAAGACTTCTCAAATGAGAACAGTATTTTTTTTTCCCCTAGACATGAGAAGTGCTTATCCTTCCCCAGCCTGACATAATCCATCGTTAAATCAATTGTCTTAATTGTGAAATTGCTTTGGCTAATTGGAAGGCGTAAGACGCCTGTACGTTCCTCTGCTCAGGTCTCGGAGAACAGATGGGCTGTTTAAAGCATTAGCAAAGCTTAGATTTGATCAATCAATTACAGTATGTGACACTTGTTAGGATTATGGGATCTTCTGCCTACGGCGAGGAGCCAGCTCTGTACATTAACCTTCCTGATATCACAGCCAAGCACGGAGAGAGGTTTCTGTCTACACGGACGAGACATCCTTAAGTGAGACATTCAGTCTTATTTTATGTACATGGAAGAGGGTTCAAACTGATCTGCACTGTTGGTGTCTACCCACCACTCTATCTATGAACTGTATATAGATTGGGTACTTTAGGCACCTTCCCTATGGTAGGGTGCCTGAGCAGTAGGTTTCCTAGCTTGCTAGTGTTGTTTTCCCATGACCGACCTTCTGCTCTTTCCTGGTTTGTCACCCTGACCTGTACCAGAACTCCATATTGACTCTTCGCTGCCTGCCCTGACCACGGACAGTTTACTGTTCTGCAGATACTCTGCTTGGCCTGACCTCGGACAGTTTACGGTTCTGCAGATACTCTGCCTGCCCTGACCTCAGATAGTTTACTGTGCTGCAGATACTCTGCCTGCCCTGACCTCGGACAGTTTACTGTGCTGCAGATACTCTGACCGCCCTGACCTCAGACAGTTTACTGTGCTGCAGATACTCTGCCCACCCTGACCTTGGACAGTTTATCGTGCCTGTGGGAGAGTGCCTGAGCAATAGGTGTCCTAGCTTACTAGTGTTGTTTCCGTTGTTTTCCCATGAGTGACTTTCTTCTCATTTCCTGAATTGTGATTCTCCACTCCCTGACCTGTACCAGAACTCTATATTGACTCTTCACTGCCCGCCCTGACCTCGGACAGTTTACTTTGCTGCATATATTCTGCCCACCCTGACCTCATACAGTTTACTGTGCTGCAGATACTCTGCTCGGCCTGACCTCGGACAGTTTACTGTGCTGCAGATACTCTGCCTGCCCTGACCTCGGACAGTTTATTGTGCTGCAGATACTCTGCCCACCCTGATCTCGGACAGTTTTCTGTCCTGTAGATACTCTGCCTGTCCTGACCTTGGACAGTTTACTGTGCTGCATATACTTTGCCCGCCCTTACCTCAGACAGTTTACTCTGCTGCAGATACTCTGCCCACCCTAACCTTGGACAGTTTATCGTGCCTGTGGGAGGGTGCCTGAGCAATAGGTGTCCTAGCTTACTAGTGTTGTTTCTGTTGTTTTCCCAGGGCCGACTTTCTTTTTGTTTCCTGGATTGTGACTCTCCACTCCCTGACCTGTGCCAGAACTCCATATTGACTCTTCGCTGCCCGCCCTGACCTCGGACAGTTTACTGTGGTGCAGATACGCAGCCTGCCCTGACCTCGGACAGTTTTCTCTGCTGCAGATACTCTGCCCACCCTGACCTCGGACAGTTTACTCTGCTGAAGATACCTGTGTGGCTGTATCCTAAAAATTCCAGAAGCCTTTTACTGACGCCGGTGCTTATTAAAAAATGGGGTTTGATGTACAGTATAAAAAGAAATACATAACATACCTTGATCAGCTCTCGCATGAGAAGTAAAAGACTAGCACTCATCAATATACACCTCCTGTCATGACTGACAGGGAATAGTGCAGCCTGAGCTCCACCCACCCCACTATCCCTACCAACTTGCACGATCCGTCCTAAGCGACAGGGCGCAACTGGACAGCAGTCCCTAGCTTACGTACGTACAGGGCCTTACAGGGAGGGGAACAATGGGTGACAACAACAGACTAAGACAGAAAACATAGACACGTAAATGTTCACCAAACCAAGGTCAAGAGCCAAGAGGTCACGTCAGAACAAAGGGAAAACACAGGATCAGAGTCAAATACAAGCCGAGGTCAGAAGCCAAGAGGTCGTGTAAGTACAAGGGATACCACAAGGACAAAGTTAAATTCAAGACGAGGTCAGGAGCCAAGAGGTCGCGTCAGTACAATGGGAATCACAAGAACAAGATCAAATTCAAGCCGGGGTCAATAAACAGAAGTCGCAATGAAGTAACACGCTAGTGAGGTATAAAGACCAATCACAGGCAACCTGTGGCCAGCAGGTTGCCTGTTTAAATAGGCCTAATTGATGGGTCACGTGGCAAGGCCAGCGTCACGTGACCCACGTCCGGCATACTCAGACACCTGAGCGTCGACTCATTAACGTTGGCGCTCAGCCCCTCCCCTGCTCGTTGTCTAGGGGATGGAGGACGCCGGCCACGCTCAGGAGGCGTGTGCTGCCCCTTGTTGCTATGGAGATGAGGATGCCGGCCACGTCCTCGCTCCTCTTCACAAGCGGCAGGGAGGGAGCACGCTGCAGGCTCCCCGTTAAACCTTCTCTATGAAGTTATGTCCAAGTGGATGTATATAAGATGCATATACATCTACTTAGCCATATTTATCAATGGCATGAAACACCTTCGAAGCCGGTTCATACACAAATAAACTTTGTGCCGCAGGAGAGAGTCAGTCAGTAGTATCGTGATGAATTGCTCTATGAGTACATTATTAGAAATGCTCAGCATAATACGCAGGGAAACAGGAACTAAGTCTTAATACACATTTGGCAGCCGTAATTGTATAATGTATTTGCCGCGCCGCTTCAGCACACTGACCTCCGCCTGTAAAACCAGCGTCTCTATTTTTTACTCCAGTAATTTTGTTTGATTTATGAAACCTGGATGACATTGTGAGTCCATGTAAGACTCCCATACACACATCCGCTGGCCTTCTGTCATGTCAGGGAAATGTCTACAGAGATACAGATGTTTCCACCGATGCCAGGCCAGCATTCGACATGTTTAGTTATTTGCTGGCTGAGGCGTTCATCATTTTCAGTGATGGCTTCCTACCCCCTCCGCACGCCCTCCACCATGCCAATAAATCCAATCGTAGGAAGCTTGTGTCCTCTCTGTGAAGGATTGAGAACCAAAGACACTGCAAGACCTTGTTTAACCCTGAACCCTCAAAGGTTTATTCCTGACATAGACATATATAGTATATCCTAAAATACGCCACGATTATCGAATAGATGACGAGCGCAACTAGCTCCATTCACTTCTATGGGAAATACAAAATTAGCCAAATAGCTATACTTACAGAATATCCTGTGGATACGTCATAAATAGAGAAACTACAGTATCAGTTCATACGGTATACAAATAACATGACCTATTAAACAGTATGAAAGACAATGGAATATTAACAACAGACAAAGGAGAAAGGAGAGAAAAATAGGACTATTCATATAGCATAGGATTACTATAGTAGTTATATTCTTGTACATAGGAGCAGTATTATCGTAGTTATATTCTTGTACATAGGAGCAGTATTATAGTAGTTATATTCTTGTACATAGGAGGCAGTATTATAGTAGTTATATTCTTGTACATAGGAGCAGTATTATAGTAGTTATATTCTTGTACATAGGAGCAGTATTATAGTAGTTATATTCTTGTACATAGGAGCAGTATTATAGTAGTTATATTCTTGTACATAGGAAGCAGTATTATAGTAGTTATATTCTTGTACATAGGAGCAGTATTATAGTAGTTATATTCTTGTACATAGGAGGCCATATTATAGTAGTTATATTCTTGTACATAGGAGCAGTATTATAGTAGTTATATTCTTGTACATAGGAAGCAGTATTATAGTAGTTATATTCTTGTACATAGGAGCAGTATTATCGTAGTTATATTCTTGTACATAGAAACAGTATTATAGTAGTTATATTCTTATACATAGGAGCAGTATTATAGTAGTTATATTCTTGTACATAGGAGCAGTATTATAGTAGTTATATTATTGTACACAGGAGGCAGTATTATAGTAGTTATATTCTTGTACATAGGAGCAGTATTATAGTAGTTATATTCTTGTACATAGGAGGCAGTATTGTAGTAGTTATATTCCTGTACATAGGAGGCAGTATTATAGTAGTTATATTCTTCTACATAGGAGGCAGTATTGTAGTAGTTATATTCCTGTACATAGGAGGCAGTATTATAGTAGTTATATTCTTCTACATAGGAGCAGAATTATAGTAGTTATGTTCTTGTACATAGGAGCAGTATTATAGTGGTTATATTCTTGTACATAAGAGCAGTATTAAGTAGTTATATTCCTGCACATAGGAGCAGTATTATAGTAGTTATATTCTTGTACATAGGAGCAGTATTATAGTAGTTATATTCTTGTACATAGGAGGCAGTATTATAGTAGTTATATTCTTGTACATAGGAGGCAGTATTGTTGTGGTTATATTCTTGTACATAGTAGCAGTATTATAGTAGTCATATTCTTGTACATAGGAGCAGTATTATAGTATTTATATTCTTGTACATAGGAGCGGTATTATAGTAGTCATATTCTTGTACATAGGAGCAGTATTATAGTAGTTATGTTCTTGTACATAGGAACAGTATTATAGTAGTTATATTCTTGTACATAGGAGCAGTATTATAGTAGTTATATTCTTATACATACGAGCAGTATTATAGTAGTTATATTCTTGTACATAGGAGCAGTATTATAGTAGTTATATTCTCGTACATACGAGCAGTATTATAGTAGTTATATTCTTATACATAGGAGCAGTATTATAGTAGTTATATTCTTGTACATAGGAGGCAGTATTATAGTAGTTATATTCTTGTACATAGGAGCAGTATTATAGTAGTTATATTCTTGTACATAGGAGCAGTATTATAGTAGTTATATTCTTGTACATAGGAGCAGTATTATAGTAGTTATATTATTGTACATAAGAGCAGTTTTATAAAGTATATTTAATAGGAAGTGATAAATCTCTTTGCAGATTAAACAGTATGAACCCCACTGTCCACTTTGAACTGTGCAACGATTAATAATCAGGATGAGTCAAATATTCAGAAACACTTAATGTAGAATGCTGCATTTGTACCGTAAAATTGCAGTATTGAAGTAACACTGAATTTGGTCTGATATATTCTTGTATGAGAGATTTTCTCCCTCACAATGGAGGGTGGATCAGAGGGATTATACAAGGCATCCTGTGAGGGTTTCCCTATCTTGAGGTATATGTAAATAACGCTATCACTTTCATGGCTTTGCCCCGGACCTTATAAATGATGTAATCGCACATAACATTACGTTCAGTGACATCTCTCGTCTTCTGCACTCGCCATGAATGACTGGAGGTTAAAAATGATTTCTTCTTCATTCAGAATTATCTGGCCTTTGCATATGTGAGCGGCTCAGATAACACAAATGTGTTTTACAGAGCCCCGGCAGATGCTGTATATTATTAAAGAGGGGGCAGGGGGGACGATCAGCGGCAGAACTGAAATATTATTATTTCGATTGATTCCCGGCTCATTGCTAATACGACGGGATAATGCCGCATTTCACAAGTCCTTATTACCGCTTATTACAAAGCGCCAAATCATTTGTATCCAGGCACAAGAGGAGACGGCTCTCATCTGGTTTCTGTTTCTTAGAGCATAAGAATCATCAAAAACAAATCAGCAAAGTGAAGATAGGATCCCGAGCAGAGCAAATCTGCATCTGTGATGTAAATGTAGCTTAAAGGAGGTCTCTTCTGAGAGGCCAGTCTTCCTTTGTCCTCTGAATCCTTAGGACTTTGAGACCTGATAGACCATTTAATGTGTATGGGGGCCTCCCGACTCCCTTCACATTAGGGGAAAGAAGGATTGGACATGTTGGATTTCAACTGACCTCTGACAGTTTACTGTGCTGCAGCTACTCTGCCTGCCCTGACCTCGGAGAGCTTACTGTGATGCAGATACTCTACTTGTCCCTGACCTTGGACAGTTTACTGTGATGCAGATACTCTGCCTGTCCCTGACCTTGGACAGTTTACTGTTCTGCAGATACTCTGCCCGCCCTGACCTCGGACAGTTTACTGTGATGCAGATACTCTGCCTGCCCTGACCTCGGACAGTTTACTGTGATGCAGATACTCTGCTTGTCCCTGACCTTGGACAGTTTACTGTGCTGCAGCTACTCTGCCTGCCCTGACCTCGGAGAGCTTACTGTGATGCAGATACTCTACTTGTCCCTGACCTTGGACAGTTTACTGTGATGCAGACACTCTGCCTGTCCCTGACCTCGGGACAGTTTACTGTGATGCAGATACTCTGCCTGCCCTGACCTCAGAGAGCTTACTGTGATGCAGACACTCTACTTGTCCCTGACCTTGGACAGTTTACTGTGATGCAGATACTCTGCCTGCCCTAACCTCAGTTTACTGTTCTGCAGATATTCTGCCCAACCTGACCTTGGACAGTTTACTGTGATGCAGATACTCTACTTGTCCCTGACCTTGGACAGTTTACTGTGATGCAGATACTCTGCCTGCCCTGACCTCGGACAGTTTACTGTGATGCAGATACTCTGCCTGCCCTGACCTCGGACAGTTTACTGTGATGCAGATACTCTGCCTGCCCTGACCTCGGACAGTTTTCTGTGCTGGAGATACTCTGCCTGTCCCTGACCTTGGACAGTTTACTGTTCTGGAGATACTCTGCCCGGCCTGACCTCGGACTGTTTACTGTGATGCAGATACTCTGCCTGCCCTGACCTCGGACAATTTACTGTGATGCAGATACTCTGCTTGTCCCTGACCTTGGACAGTTTACTGTGCTGCAGATACTCTGCCCACCCTGACCTCAGATAGTTTACTGTTTTGCAGATATTCTGCCCACCCTGACCTCGGACAGTTTATCGTGCTGCAAATTCTCTTCCCGCCCTGACCTTGGGCAGTGTTGGATTTCAACTGGCCAATCATTTTGCACTTGGGGGATATACCACCATCAGAGGTGTCTAGCATGTATATGGGGTTGTGAGAGATAGCTGTGAATGGGTGAATGAGAATTCGGCTGGTAGCTGAATGCTGGAGTACTTTACTATTACCTGAATAATCTTTAATTTGATAAAGAGTCACAGCTGCCTGAGAAGAGTCATGGTTATTCATGAGCTCTTGCTGTCCCCCCACTTGCTGGTGATTGGCAGTTGTTTCAAATAGAGAAATCTAAGGAGAACACCACAAATTATTAGTAGATGGTCGGGGAGAGCAGGCGCTTATAAATAACCATCAGCCCCGGACTTCGATGATTATGCTGCAGGTTCTTGGTGACCACTTAGTATTAGCTCTTTAGTGACAGGTGGAATCAGTTTGGTTGTTACTACTTTGTGATGCCGCTGTTGCTCACCTGCTCCGAGTCCCAGCAGCACAGACCTGTCTTCAGATTTCCTGACCTTTCCAGCAGGCGCAGCCACCAGGGTAGCTTTGACCCTTCACGCAGGCTTTGGCCTTCTTGTAGATAAGCCTCTCTCTGTCTGCTCTTAGTGGGCAGGCGTATACTCCTCTTGAAGGGCCAGCACACGCATCGTAACCTTTACCAGCCAAAGGCTGGCCACCTTGGGGTAATTAAGGCACCTTCTCCTGAGCTATACAGTAGGTTCTAGTTCTGGATTTGACCCCTGACCTGACCTCTGTCTGATCTCTGTACTGATCCTGAGTTGCCCGACCTGACCTTGAACTGTTTACTGGATTGCACTACTTTGCCTGTCCTGACCTCAGCTTGTCCTTGACTACAGTTTTGCCTGATCACTTGGTGCTCCACACTGGTGTCTCTACACCTCAGTAGGTCAGCTGCCAACCAAACATAGACTACTCCAGGAGGTAGTAACCTGGTGGTTCACCTCCAGCGTCCATATCCAAGTCCATATCCCAGTAAAGGGGTTAAAGGGTGAAGATCAGGGGACAGCCAGGATAACACGCTTTAAAATAGTCCCAAGTCAAATCTGTTTGGTTGATACAGTGCTGTGAGCATAAAGCTAATGGCAGGTCTCTATTAAACAAGCAGTCCATGTTTTTTTTTATCTTGTGCTCCATTTGTAAGGTACATCAGGTAAATAGTAGTGACATTATTTTTATTACCAAGTGCTTAAAGGGTTGTCCCATGAAAATTATTCTACAGTTTTCTAACCAGCATCTGGATCTGAATGCTTTTATAATTGCATGTAATTAAAAATTTTGTATAGCTACTGAGTTATTCTATAAAATGTATCTGTATAGTGCCACTTAATTTCTTATTTCTTTGACTTGCTCACTGAGATGGCCGCACATGCTCAGTTTCATCTTTCAACTGCCTTCTGAGCTGTGATAGGGAGAGCTGAGACACGCCTCATGAGCTGTGATAGGGAGAGTTGAGACACGCCTCCTGAGCTGTGATAGGGAGAGCTGAGACACGCCCCCTGAGCTGTGATAGGGAGAGCTGAGACACGCCTCCTGAGCTGTGATAGGGAGAGCTGAGACACGCCTCCTGAGCTGTGATAGGAAGAGCTGAGACAACCCACCGGAGCTCTGGTAGGGAGACCTGAGACACGCCCCCTGAGCTGTGTTAGGGAGAGCTGAGACACACCTCATGAGCTGTGATAGGGAGAGCTGAGACACGCCTCCTGAGCTGTGATAGGGAGAGCTGAGACACGCCCCCTGAGCTGTGATAGGGAGAGCTGAGACACGCCTCCTGAGCTGTGATAGGGAGAGCTGAGACACGCCCCCTGAGCTGTGATAGGGAGAGCTGACACATGCCTCATGAGCTGTGATAGGGAGAGCTGAGACACGCCTCCTGAGCTGCTGCAGAAAAGACACTCCCCTTGAACTTCCAGCTTGATATGAATCTAGCAGAGCAATGAATGGGGAGATCTCTGTATTCGTGTGAGGTACAGGGCTGGTTCTAGCTTTGTTAGATAGAGATTGTCATGTACTATATGATGTCTGATTTGCATTTTATTACATTATTCATAGGATAACCTCTTTAATTCATCATTTATCAGGCTCTGTTCACTTCCTGTTTTTCACCAGGTCGCTCTCACTCATCGAGCATGTTTATTGTGGGCTGGATGTCAGCCCCTCTACGCACAACTACACATCAGATCCTACCTGACTTCCAGCCCACACAAAAGACGATGTAGGATTCAGAGTGCCAGAGTATGGGTGACGTGGCACAACGGAGGAACACAAAGTGCTTTGTAAGAAAAATATCTGCACTACTATGTACCTGACATTGCAAAAGGAGCAACAGATTTTAAAAACATGGGGGTCATTTATCAATCTGAAATACGCTTATAAGTTTTACAACTAGTTGCGCCGCAGTTTGCGACTTCTCACGCCAGGTCTAAAATTGTGAACCGACGCACAGTTTGTTTCGATCATTGCCCGATTGTTGAGAAGAGATAATAGTTGGATTCTTCACCTCTGTATGGGTATAAATTGTCACTACTGCGATCATTCGCCCCCGTACTGATTCATTGTTTGCTGGCATCAGGTATCAAAGATTACAAATGGCGGTGTGCTGCCAGAAAACAACTGACGAATGCGCATTTTGCACATTTTTCATGTGATCTGCAGCACATTTTTATGAGAAAATTATCGGGAAGGGGCGTTCCTACCAATGTTCCTTCCCGATAATTGCCCTGATCATCTGTCCAGGTGTGAGGGTTCTGAAGTGGCTACTAATTGTAGTCCGTTTTTTTCTCAGCGGGACTGTATATCTGCCATGAGGGACCATTTTACTACCATAAAACCACGTCTTTGACCCAAATGAATAAAACGCTCATCGTTTTTTACACATGCCATAGTTGTCCAATTTCCTGTTCAGGCATGGGGACAAATCTCGTTGTACCTGATGGTGTTGAGCACACAAATATGGCACGGTTACTTTTTTGCACATCCCATCTTTTCCCATCTTCCTTCCAAGTGCTTTATTGCAGTATGATATGAAAAGGAACTTTGATCCCAATATCTGCAATGCAGAATCACGGAGATGAGATGCATGTATGATAAATCACTTTAAGATTACCAACAATTTTGCAATCATAGGCTCGAAAGTATATTCAAATCCCATCCGCTTATCCACCAAAGACTTCCATTCTCACGAGAACAATTACCAGCTAATTCTCGTAAATGAAACTACTTTCCGCTCATAAGATGTAATATCCAACTCTAATAACAAAGCGGATGAGCGAAGGATCGGAACGGGCAGCGGGTTATGAATACAATACATTTTATTGATGCTGATGCAACACTTTGCGTTGGAGGAGCCAATGCCGCAATTGGCTCCAGGTTGATGTAGGGCCATCAACGCTTCAGCTTAGCCAATAATTCCGAATGCTGTTGTCACGAACCAGAGAGTGTGAACCCACTGTGCAACATGTCCTACCTTTTCTAAGGGCGTTGTCTAAGTGAACCCCTCTTTCTTCACAGTACCCCTGATGGTGGGGATAGACTTTCCCGAGGGGAACACCAGGTCGCTACCTCTTGAGGAGGATTGGCACACGAGGCAGCTGGTCCAGGTGGACCAAGAGGGTACCTGAGCAAGGTACCAGAGGTAAGATGTAGTCGTAACCAGGAGCAACAGTGCAGGACCGAAGGATGAGGCAGAGGCGAAGTCGAACAAGCAATAGGTCACGCCAGGTGGCACAGATATAGGTCAGACAGTCCGGGTCGGCAACAGGAGAGTCAAGGCGAGCAGGCAGGGATCAAACAGGTAGCAGAGTCCAGAAACACAAGCAGAGATATCAGCAACCTTTGCAGGACACAAGGACCTTGACGATCAGGCATCTGGAAAGGGGGTGGATACACTTATATATATGCAGAAGGGCTAGGATTGGTCAGCGAGGTCACATGATCTAACCCATAAAGCACAGGAAGTGACACGTGCTGGCTCTTAAGGAAATGCTGCAGGGAAGAAGCAGCATACTGTGGCCAGGGCTGAAGGGAAACTGTGGAGCAGATCCCAGAACAAACAATACCTACAAGGACAGAGCCACGAACTGCCCCAGTCCAACATTGATAGCAGAAGACCAATTGAACTGTTGAAATGCTCTGTTGCTACTTAACCCCTTAATGACTGCCCATACGTGTTTTTATGGTGGTGGTCATCAATGGGCTTTATTCTAGGCTGCTGTCTTTCTATGGCGGGTTGCACCGGTCTCCCATGCTGAGGAGAGAGGGGCTTAGCTGTCACATGAGAGCTGGGCTCCCAAACTTATGGCCTACATCAGAAGATGCACTGATCCAGGCTGTTTAATACCTTAGCAATAACAACCTTGGCATCTAAGCGGTTACAGAAGGAGTGGACTCGTACTGTCTCGCATCGGCACCCCAAGAATGAGATTGTGAAGTGCCAATGTCTGTGCCCGGCAGGCTGGGATCTAATGAAGCCTCTCTGGTGTGTCCTGCTGGTGACTGTCTATAGCACTGACAGTATAATTCTCTGCAGTGGATAAGAAATACAGAGAATTATAGAAGCAATAAAAAGATCGCCTGTTAAAGTCCCCTTGTGGAAAATTAAATGGTTAAAAAAGTTAAATAAAAAGTTTTAGTAAATAAAAATAAATCCATGTAAAAAAAATTTTTCAATGGTAAAAAATAACAAAATCTCCTCTACATATTTGGTATCGACATGTTTGTAACGGCACCACACTACACAATTAGCATGTAATTTATCCCTTGCTGTGAACGCTGAAAAAAATAAATAAATAACAGAATTGCTGCTATTTGCTTATTCACCAACAAAAAAAATAGAATAGAACAAAATCAAAAAGTGTTATGTACCCAAAATGCTACCATTGAAAACTACAAGTCATCCTGAAAAAATCAAACCCTCATGCAGCTCCATAGAAAGAAAACTATATATGATATAAATATAAATGATTATTTTTAGCCCAGAATGAGTAAAATGCAATCATAAAAACTGCCCCAAAGGTGTCCATAGCTTTTAAGATCTAAGATGATTTAAAGGGGTTGTCCCATAAAAAATATTCTGGTTTTCAAACCAGTCCCTGGATCTGAATACTTTTGTAATTGCATTTAATTAAAAATTTAGCATAGCCACTGAGTTATTCAATAAAATGTTTTTGTACAGCGCCACCTGCTGTTTTTTTTTCTTATTTCTTTGTCCTGCTCACTGAGGCCACACGTGCTCAGTTTCATCCTTCAACTGCCTCCTGAGCTGTGATAGGGAGAGCTGAGACACGCCTCCTGAGCTGTGATAGGGAGAGCTGAGACACGCCTCCTGAGCTGTGATAGGGAGAGCTGAGACACGCCTCCTGAGCTGTGAGAGAGCTGAGACACACATCCTGGAGCTGTGATAGGGAGAGCTGAGACCCGCCTCCTGAGCTGTGATAGGAGGAGCTGAGACACGCCTCCTGAGCTATGATGGGGAGGTGAGACACCCCTGAGCTGTGATAGGAGAGCTGAGACACGCCTCCTGAGCTGTGACTCCGAGCTGGATAGGAGAGCTGAGACACGCCTCCTGAGCTGTGATGGGAGAGCTGAGACACGCCTCCTGAGCTGTGATAGGGAGAGCTGAGACATGCCTCCTGAGCTGTGATAGGGAGAGCTGAGACACGCCCTCCTTAGCTGCAGCAGAAAAGACACTCCCCCTGAGCTTTTAGCTTGATATGAATCTAGCAGAGCAATGAATGGGGAGATCTCTGGATCCATGTGAAGTACAGGGCTGGTTCTAGCTTTGTTAGAAAGAGGTTGTCAGACACTATATATACACTATATGATATTAGATTTTTATTTTTTACATTAGACATGAGATAACCCCTTTGATGTAGACTGTGCAACCAAAGTCATTTAATTGTTACGAGTGATAGAGCGGTGAGGGGATAAGGGCATTCTGAAAGGGGTTGTCTCGCTTCAGTCATGTAGATGAAGTTAATACAAGCCACTTTCTAATGTACTTATTGCTTCCTGTGCTGGCTGGATTCATTTTTCCATCACAATATTCACTGCTCGTTTCCATGGTTACAACCACCCTGCAATCCATCATGGTGATTGTGTTTGCACACTAAAGGAAAAAGCAGCAGCCTCTCTGGTGGCTGGGACCATGGCAGCGCACATAGGCTAGTGCTTTTTCCTATCATGTGTAAGCACGACCACCACTGATGGATTGCAAGATGGTCTGTAACCATGGAAACAAGCAGTATATAATGTGATGGAAAAATGAATCCAGACAGCACAGGAAGCAATATGGATAATAAAAATACAATAATAAGTGGCTTGTATTAACTTTCTCTACATGATAAATGCCACTTACTGAAGTGAGACAACCCCTTTAACTTTTCGCTTCTAAATCATAATTGGGTATTGATAAACTATCCTTAGGTGGGCCATCAATATCAGATTGGTGAGGGTCCATTTCCCCCAGCTGTAATGCCAGAACCACGCCCTAGAACTACACAACTCTGTACACTATGTAGTGATCATTCCTAAATACTCCGGTACTGCTACTACCCAGGGTATGGAGCTATGTATTTCCGGTGCCTGGTTCTGCCCCCACAGCTAGTGAGAACAGCGGATCGGCACGGGTACCGGGAGTCAACCTTCCCCTGATCTGATATTGATGACATATCCTGAGGTTTGGTCATCAATAAGTGAGTCCTTGACCCCTATAACATATTCTTCAAAAGATTGGTGCAGTATTATGGTACAGCAGTGACAAGCCCACCGCGTTTTAGTCCTGTGTGGACGTAGCCTTAGACATCAACTGGCCGGCGGCTCTGCTGGTGATCTGTTAGATGTGTAAGGCGGCCTAGTTACGGACAGGGTAAGATTGGCTTCCAAGAATCTTGGTGGGTGGGAAACGCATTGAATAGCTGCCTTTACTGTACCCTTAAGGAACTTCAAAGGCGTCTCAATTTCTTTTCCAAGTAGCGCCTAGTGACCCGTGTGCGAGGAGATGGATGTGACTTAAGAATTGGCAGACTTCTCCATGAACTGAGTCTTGCTGCCTTTTCACTGACTGAACAACAAAATACAAAAGATACTTTCTTTCTCTATCTGGGCGATTACCCCCCCAAAACCGTAACAGGAAGGGATCGTATCTTACCTCTTTATTCTCCTGTTCCACATCTGACCCGTGTTTTCGGCGCCGCGCAGGAGTAAGGTTACCTTCCGATAATCCATGAACTGATTTAAAGACAAATTCATTAATGTCCTCATTACCCAGGAGAGGGGCCCCTATCGCAGGGCTAATATATCTCCCTTTCCAAATATTTGGCCTAATCCCGCTATTTCAACATGCGATAACATCAGTTCTCACACCCACAGGTCGCTGTAAGATTTCGGCATCTTGAGTGGCAGTTTCTTAGGGACGTTAGTGGAAAAATCTAAGGAGCGGGAAAAAGGAAAGAAAACGCTGCTGATGGAAGATAGTTACGTAAAAATATTTGAGGGAAGTAAAGACAATATTTTCTTAAAGGGAAAAACGGGACCTTTATGTCCACGATATGTGCATTTTATCTGAGTGATCTTCTGAAAGGTTTTATTTTAAAACTTAAAGGAGTTATACAATGACTAATGTAAAAAATTAAAATCAAACGGCATATCATACATGACAACATCTTTCTAACAAAGCTAGAACCAGCCCTGTACCTCACATGGATCCAGAGATCTCCACATTCATTGCTCTGCTAGATTTATATCAAGCTGACAGCTCAAGGGCAGTGTCTTTTCTGCTGCAGCTAAAAGGGGCGTCTCTCAGCTCTCCCTATCACAGCTCAGGAGGCATGTCTTAGCTCCCCCTATCACAGCACAGGAGGCGTCTCTCAGCTCTCCCTATCACAGCTCAGGAGGCGTGTCTCAACTCTCCCTATCACAGCTCAGGAGGCGTGTCTCAGCTCTCTCTATCACAGCTCAGGAGGTGTGTCTCAGCTCTCCCTATCACAGCTAAGGGGGCGTGTCTCAGCTCTCCCTATCACAGCTCAGGAGGCATGTCTCAGCTCTCCCTATCACAGCTCAGGAGGCGTGGCTCAGCTCTTCCTATCACAGCTCAGGAGGCATGTCTCAGCTCTCCCTATCACAGCTCAGGAGGCAGTGGAAGGATGAAACTGAGCATGTGCGACCATCTCAGTGAGCAGGACAAAGCAATAAGAAAAAAAAACAACAGGTGGCGCTATACAGATCCATTATATTGAATAACTCAATGGCTATGCTAAATTTTTAATTACATGCAATTACAAAAGTATTCAGATCCAGATACTGGCTTGAAAACTGTAGAATATTTTTGTGGGACAACCCCTTTAATTACTATTATTATTTTTGTAATAATTATCCTTTTTTATATTTTTTAATTATTTCTTTATTTTCATTATTATTTTTATTAGATTTGTTGCTTCATACCAAAAGGAATGTCCAGGAGATAAAAATTATTTAGAAAAGACTCAGCATGCTGTAAAAAAAAGTGATAAAAAAAAAATCACACCAATCCATCTCTGCTCACACCCCAATGCTTCTTAAAGGGGTATTTCGGTTACCATAAATATAACTTATGTTTTAGACTAATTCATCATCAATCATTACCTAATATAATGTCATTTTTACATATTTACTGTTCAGTAGTTATAAAAGTAGTTTTCTTCCTCTGCTCCCCACTGTGTTACCATGGCACCGACCTGTAGTTCTGAGCCTTTGTCAGGTCGAGCATGCTCAGTGTGTTGCTATCAATTGCTTAGCTAAATGTCTTGTGAAGCAAATGGAGTGTTAGTGTGCTGCTGATTGGTCAGTAGAGGGGGCGTGTCTGGACTGCAATATCAAGCAGCCAATCAATAAACAGCAACACTCATGAACAAGCACAGATTCAGAGCAGGAAAGCTAGGCATTGTGGGGATTGTAGTTTTATGAGGGAAGATCAGGCGCCATGATACTCTCAGTGTGCTGCAGGCTCACACAGGAGCTAGACAAATGGATTGTAAGGTAAAATGAAGTTCTGGTTATATGTATAGGTATGGGTTCTGGTTATATGTACAGGTATGGGTTCTGGTTATATGTACAGGTATGGGTTCTGGTTATATGTACAGGTATGGGTTCTGGTTATATGTACAGGTATGGGTTCTGGTTATATGTACAGGTATGGGTTCTGGTTATATGTACAGGTATGGGTTCTGGTTATATGTACAGGTATGGGTTCTGGTTGGGTCACAGCTTGCAGCCTTAATACAGTTTTTCAAAAATTAATTTACTTTACCGGAATACCCCTTTAGGGCCACCACTGGTCTCTGCCTCCTAATGCCTCTTAACAAACAGAGAATGACCTCTCAGCCAATCACTGCCTGAGGGGATCACAGTTGCAGAAAGAGATTGGCTGAGTAGTTATTTCCTGTGAGACCAGTGGGAGCTCGGGAAGTGGTTCTGGATGATTAACCCTATTAAACTAGTCAAGCTGCCTTGTAGGGTTGATCATGCTGATTAAAACAACACCTTTGTTATATCTGTAGATAGAACAGTTGCTGAGATATTTGCATTTTATTATAATGCAAATGAGCTGGTTGGAGCACCAAGGGGCCAGTCTGAGCCCTTGGAGCACTGCTTTTGTAGCACCCCTCTAATCTGGGCCTTCCATCCTCCCCTTTGAATGACAGGGCTAGATAATCAAACAATGGGGGGGGGGGGGGGAGTGCCCAGCTCACAAGGGTGTTAAAAAAGCAGTGCTACAAGGGCTCCGACTGGCCCCTTGGTGCTCAAATCAGCTCATTTGGATATTACTAAAAATGCAGATATATCAGCAACGGTTCTACCTATAGATATAACAAAGGTATTGTTTTAATCAGCATGATCAATCCTACCAGGCAGCATGCCTGGTTTAATAGGGTTGATCATGATGACAGATGTTCTTTAAGCTTTGGCAAAAATCTAGTGGTGGATCCAGACTCATATGTGGCCCTCTCCACTGTATCCTATGGAAGTTATGTCAACAGCCTCACACATGCCTGGCCGCCGCTCTACCTCTTCCAGGCTCTATAGCATCACCAAACGGCCATCAAGGAGGCCCAAGGGCTCATGTCCCTGTCTGGTCCAGGCCTGGTATCATCTCAGCAGACAACATCACTCATCTAAGGCTTAGATATACCAGCATAACAGGAAGAATCCCACACCAGAGGGTTAGATACTCCGGCTTAGCCTCATATTGGCATTGGAGCCTCTGTTGCAGATCCCATCATATTTTTTTCCGGTAAAATGGCGGACACTATGATAGAACCCAACAGACCTTGTTATAAGTCACTGGGCTGCATCAGGCGCCATTGTAATCTATTATGTGTCTGATCTGTCACAGCTCAAATTCCATTTTTCTGCTCCAAAAAATAGGAACTTATGTTCTTGGATACCTTGGCTAGGCAGGCAGTATCACACACGATATAAGTTTAGATACACCGGCTGCAATACGTAACACGGCGGGTCTGGTCCCAGTGTGACCATAGCAGTCAGCTATAACCTGCAAGCAAAGATAAATTCTTTTTAGGGCTCCGTTATAGAATTATTGCCCAAATTAAAATGAAATCATGTCGGTATCATATCCAGTTTATTCTCCATGAAAAGCCGCCACCAGGAGAACTATATTACCGTCTATACTCCCAGATGTAAATCACCCCCTGCTTCCTGCCGCTCTCCAGCCATGATAAGCGGGGAGGCCCCGCCGGTGGTTTAATAAAGCCATGTTGGTTTGCCGAGAAGCTAAATCGTGAACACAATCCAGTTCCATACTTAATATAACAATATAAAGAGATTATACTTCCGCTATTTTATGGCCATCCTGGGACGGCGCTGACTGTTACTAAACTGCTATAACGGCGCAGAATGGGATATTTAGTGTCAGTAATTGAGATGCTATAAAGTCTTAAGCCGGAGTTTTCCCTGACCTTAAATTGCTGAAACGATTTCTTTCAGTACTCCGCCGCTGCTTAAATCCTAGACATATGTTTAATTAGGTTTTCTTACTCCCGGTCTTTTTTTTTTTTTGTATTTTTTTTTTCTTCATTTGCTTTTATCTCTGTGGTATTTCCAGATATTCTAACAGTTGTATTTTTTTATGTCTTTTAATTTGGAATCTTTAAATTGATAATGAGATTGGAGGTCTGTGCCGAGCCCCAGCCGCAGAAAGCTTGTAATTAGACAAATGCTCCTGTTTGCTTAGTTAAAGGAGCACTCCAGCAGGTATTTTTTGCCTATATAGTGCAGCATAGGCTATTATTAAAGAGTAATCTAGAGGCTCTTGTGTATGCCCTGTGCTCGCTGATGTGTCATGGATGGGCGGTCTGCTTCTTTCCCTCTCGTATATTGCATTATGGAAACCATATATTTCCCATTATGACCTTCTCTTGCTAGAGACTGGGGGGGGCGGAGTCTCATCATCCAAAGGGGCAGAATCTTATCATACTGCACTGGCTGTGCTCTGTGCCCTATATAATGCAAGTGACAGATCAGAGACATAGAAGTTCTGTCCCCAGTCTATTCTTTGCTTGTCATTGATAGGCTTCACACTGCTCTTCCCTGCCTCCTGCTTATGATTGTAAGCTTTACACTGCTCTCTGCTGCCTCCTGATAATGATTGTAAGCTTCACACTGCTCTCCGCTGCCTTCTGCTTGTCATTGATAGGCTTTCACACTGCTCTCCGCTGCCTCCTGCTTTTGATTGGTAGGCTTCACACTGCTCTCCCTGCCTCCTACTTGTGATTGGTAGGCTTCACACTGCTCTCCCTGCCTCCTGCTTTTGATTGGTAGGCTTCACACTGCTCTCCCTGCCTCCTGCTTGTGAATTGTAGGCTTTACACTGCTCTTCCCTGCCTCCTGCTTATTATTGTAAGCTTTACACTGCTTTCCACTGCCGCCTGCTTTTGATTGTAAGCCTTACACTGCTCTCCATTGCCTCCTGCTTGTGAATTGTAGGCTTCACACTGCTCTCCACTGCCTCCTGCTTTTGATTGGTAGGCTTCACACTGCTCTCCACTGCCTCCTACTTGTGATTGATAGGCTTCACACTGCTCTTTCCTGCCTCCTGCTTTTGATTGGTAGGCTTCACACTGCTCTCCCTGCCTCCTGCTTTTGATTGGTAGGCTTCACACTGCTCTCCCTGCCTCTTGCTTGTGAATTGCAGGCTTTACACTGCTCTTCCCTGCCTCCTGCTTATTATTGTAAGCTTTACACTGCTTTCCACTGCCGCCTGCTTTTGATTGTAAGCCTTACACTGCTCTCCATTGCCTCCTGCTTGTGAATTGTAGGCTTCACACTGCTCTCCACTGCCTCCTGCTTTTGATTGTAAGCTTTACACTGCTCTCCACTGCCTTCTGCTTTTGATTGATAGGCTTCACACTACTCTTCACTGCCTACTGCTTATGTATGTAGGCTTCACACTACTCTCCACTGCCTCCTGCTTTTGATTGGTAGGCTTCACACTGCTCTCCCTGCCTCCTGCTTGTGAATTGTAGGCTTTACACTGCTCTTCCCTGCCTCCTGCTTATTATTGTAAGCTTTACACTGCTCTCCACTGCCGCCTGCTTTTGATTGTAAGCCTTACACTGCTCTCCATTGCCTCCTGTTTGTGAATTGTAGGCTTCACACTGCTCTCCACTGCCTCCTGCTTTTTATTGTAAGCTTTACACTGCTCTCCACTGCCTTCTGCTTTTGATTGATAGGCTTTACACTACTCTCCACTGCCTCCTGCTTATGATTGATAGGCTTTACACTGCTCTTCCCTGCCTCTGCTTGTCAATGATAGACTTTACACTGTTCTCACCTGCCTTCTACTGTATTTGTGATTGGTAGGCTTCACACTGCTCTTCACTGCCCCCTGCTTATGATCAATAGGCTTCACACTTCTCTACCCTGCCTTCTGCTTTTTATTGATAGGCTTCACACTGCTCTCCTCTGCCTCCAGCTTATGATTGCTAGGCTTAACACCACTGGCTCGTCTCTTGCTTGTGATTGATAGGTTTTTTGATAGATCCAATAGGAGGGATTTGATAGACAATGATTTAATCCTCTCCTCTAGTAATACAGGAAGTCAGTCACACAGAAGAAACTGACAACCTTTCTAAACAGAAGAACAAGGTCTGGACAGGTAGTCAGACTGGGGATCACATGACACATAATGAATGGGTTCAAATGCTAGAGTGCTTCTTTAAAGGGGTTGTGCCAAGTTTGCAAGTTATTTCCTATTCACAGAGTAAGGGATAACTGGTTGGTGGGGGTGTGACCACTGGGATTCCCTTTCCCCTGATTTTATGGAGTGGAAAGATGAGCACTCTCATATGGGACCTCCACAAAAGCTGCTGTAGTCCACTATCTCCTGCAGTCCTATAGAGACCCCTCCTGCCACTCTATCAGATCAGGAAAACAGGACCTCCATTCTCGGGATCAGTGAGGGCCACAGCAGTCGGACCCCCAGCAATCAGTTAGTTATCCCATATCCTTTCATCATGAGTGCCGCCCTCCGTTCTCTATTTCTGATCTTCTACATCCGCTGTATGCCCTCACGACATCCGTTACAGATGGAAGTATGCATTATTCACCCGCTAGCAGTCCTCATTCAGACTGCGCAGAGTAGGGTTATGTCACCACGTGCACCGGTTTATAGCCCTGCACCATCTGTAATGAACTCTCTAACAATGGCACTTACTCAGGCCACTTTGGATATGAAGAGCCGGGAAGAGACTCCTCGACAGCTTCTCCATCTCCTCAAGTGCTCAACACGAGTGGATGCCGTCTTGACAGTCTGCCAGGCCTGGGTGCATGATATACTAGGTCTGAGCAGAGCTGGGCATGGAGGATAGAGGGTTTCTCAGCAAAGAGATGCATTCGAATGGTTAAACTAAAAAGTACCTACCTGAGAATGGAAATAACAACGTAACCACTGCGCCTACATTATCTGCCGCTAATGCACTAAATACATACCGAGGAAACAACTATATAGACGTAGTAAAATACCGTACATAGCGATAATTACATGTTCAGTAGTTGTCAGATACAGCAGGTGCTAACTTGTTGTGCCAAGAAGAGAGCACAAAAGGGCCACCTAGTGGTCACAACGTGAAGTGCAAAATAAATTAACGGGCCTTTATAAAAAGCGGCAATTTGTCACTTGCACACACATTACGGTAGACTAAAAGGCACAATATCACTTTAATCTACTACTGACTGCGCCCATAACACCATACAACCATTACAGGGGTGGCCTGCTTTCTTCAAGAAATAGCGACACACTTGTCCACAGGTTGTACGCCGTATTGCAGTTCAGTCATATCCACAATGGAGCAGTGCAGTACCAGAAGAACCCGAGGTCAAGTGTGGCGCTGTTTCTAGACCTATAAGGACACCCTCTGGCTCGTATACCTCTTAAACACAGCGTTCGTTCCCCACTCATGCCTTCATATTGGAAAATGCAGGAAGTGTGATGATGATGATGATGAGCGCTCCTCTCACTGGAAATAGCTCCTGCCGTTTCAGCATTATCCGCCTCCCTTGCATTCAAAATGATAATGACTCATCAAATTGGAATAAAAAATGGCTCCACATTACAATGTTTCAATGCACCGACGCGCCAAGGTATCACCTACCGCCCCCCGAGCATCATCAGCTCCTCCGAGCAGAACTGATGGTAATGTCCTAGACAGGAGGGAACGGTTACAGCAGCGATAACAATCTGTAACGTACTCTGATTCTGCTGAAACATGAAATCGCTACTAGGTGCACACATGTCCCCGCATTACAGGGGTAGGACAGGGCTGAAGGGCAAACGGTTTACAAGTAGTCACTGTGCAATCATATACCTGGCTGAAAGAATCACTACCTAAATGTTCTTATATATTATACTAGCTGAAGGACCCGGCTTCGCCCGGGTATATTTAATTTATTTCTTTTACTGTTTGTGTGTGTGTGTCGTTAAAAGATATCAAGAGTGCCCTCTACAGTGCCTGCCCCTTTAACAGTGACCTCTAAAGCGGCCAGCCCCTTTAACAGTGACCTCTACAGCGACCCGCCCCTTTAACAGAGACCTCTACAGCGGCCCACCACTTTAACAGTGACCTCTATAGCGGCCCGCCCCTTTAACAGCAACCTCTACAGCAGCCCGCCCCTTTAACAGTGACCTCTACAGCTGCCCGCCCCTTAAACAGTGACCTCTACAGCAGCCCGCCCCTTTAACAGTGACCTCTACAGCAGCCCACCCCTCTAACAGTGATCTCTACAGCAGCCTGCCCCTTCAACAGTGACCTCTACAGCAGCCTGCCCCTTTAACAGTGACCTCTACAGCTGCCCACCCCTTTAACAGTGACCTCTACAGAAGCCCGCCCCTTTAACTGTGACCTCCACAGCAGCTAGAGTGGCCAATGTCTTCACCCCAGAAAGCCAGACCTCACCGGCCATTCCCCCAAACGTGAAACAGCGCCCCCATTTCCCATGAAGACACATCACTAAACATGAGGCCACGCCCCCCTGGCTCCGTGAAGACACGGAGGAGAAGCTGTCTGAGTGTGAGCTACTGAAAGGGTGGACATCCCTGTGTCTGTCCAGGCACTGCGTCGGACGGATAACAGGTAGCCAGAAAACTGGACTGTCCAGCCTAAAGCCGGACATCTGGCCACCCTAACATCAGCCTGCCCCTAGGGTGGCCAGAGGTCTTCTTTTAGGCTGGACGGTCTGGCTTTCAGACTCCCTGTCCTTGGTCATGCGCAGGGCCCGGATGGACACAGCAGCAGCACTCTCAGCAGCAGCACTGTGCAGTCTGAGCAATGAGCTGCAGGGAGAAAGTCACCCTCCCCCCACCCCTGCAGCTGACAGAAGGTGATTTTTACCAATATTTTTAATCCTGGTCAAATGCAGCATGGAAGGGGCGTGGCCTGACTGAGTCAGGGGCGTGGCTTAGTGGGATCTGGGGGTGGTACTTTTAAGTCCTTCTTTTGACGGTGGCCGGAATTACAGGTCGATGCCTGATTTAGGAGGAAGGTGGGTAGCAGTGGAAGAAAACATCTTTTATTACTACTGAACAGTAAATATGTAAAATTTACATTATATGAGGTAATGATTGATGATGAGTTAGTCTAAAACATAAGTTATAGTTATGGTAACTGGGAATACCCATTTACCATTGTCATCCACAGTGCTCTGCCTCTTTAATGCAGACCTACAGCAGTGAACTGGCTAGGTTGTCATAGAAACCTGATGTGTGCCTGTGACCTTTTATTGGCTGATAAGGGTCATGTGACCAGGCTACTATTGGCTAATGCATTTTTTGGGAATATCTCAGGAACGGTACGTCCTGGAGAGTTGAAAACTGTTCTAAAACCTTCCCGGACACCTGATGTACATGTGTGCCAAATTTTGTGATTGTAGCTGCAGCGGTGCGGATTCCTTTAGCGGACATACACACACATACACTCAGCTTTATATCTTAGATGGCGGTATTATACTAGTAATTCTTGTACATAGGAGCAGTATTATAGTAGTTATATTCTTGTACATAGGAGGCAGTATTATAGTAGTTATATTCTTGTACATAGGAGCAGTATTATAGTAGTTATATTCTTGTACATAGGAGGCAGTATTATAGTAGTTATATTATTGTACATATGAGGCAGTATTATAGTAGTTATATTCTTGTACATGGGAGCAGTATTATAATAGTTATATTCTTGTACATAGGAGCAGTATTATAGTAGTTATATTCTTGTACATAGGTGGCAGTATTATGGTAGTTAAATTCTTGTACATAGGAGGCAGTATTATAGTAGTTATATTCTTGTACATAGGAGCAGTATTATAATAGTTATATTCTTGTACATAGGAGCAGTATTATAGTAGTTATTTTCTTATACATAGGAGCAGTATTATAGTAGTTATATTCTTGTACATAGGAGCAGTACTATAGTAGTTATATTCTTGTACATAGGAGCAGTATTATAGTAGTTATATTCTTGTACATAGGAGCAGTATTATATTAGTTATATTCTTGTACATAGGTGGCAGTATTATGGTAGTTATATTCTTGTACATAGGAGGCAGTATTATAATAGTTATGTTATTGTACATATGAGGCAGTATTATAGTAGTTATATTCTTGTACATAGGAGGCAGTATTATATTAGTTATATTCTTATACATAGGACTAGTATTATAGTAGTTATATTCTTGTACATATGAGGCAGTATTATAGTAGTTATATTCTTGTACATAGGAGGCAGTATTATAGTAGATATATTCTTGTACATAGGAGCAGTATTATAGTAGTTATATTCTTGTACATAGGAGCAGTATTATAGTAGTTATATTCCTGTACATAGAGGCAGTATTATAGTAGTTATATTCTTGTACATAGGAGCAGTATTATAGTAGTTATATTCTTGTACATAGGAGTAGTATTATAGTAGATGTATTCTTGTACATAGGAGCAGTATTATAGTAGTTATATTCTTGTACATAGGAGCAGTATTGTAGTAGTTATATTCTTGTACATAGGAGGAGTATTATAGTAGTTATATTCTTTTACATAGGAGCAGTATTATAGTAGTTATATTCTTGTACATAGAAGCAGTATTATAGTAGTTATATTCTTGTACATAGGAGGCAGTACTGTAGTAGTTATATTCTTGTACATAGGAGCAGTATTATAGTAGTTATATTCTTGTACATAGGAGCAGTATTATAGTAGTCAGGGGCGTACATAGAAATCATTGGGCCCCATAGCAAGAATCTGAATGGGGCCCCTAACCCCGCCCACTACCCCGGCCCATCCCACATGCTGCCCTGGCTCCTCCCATGCCACATCCCCATTTGCCAATAAAGAAATGTATACATGAGCTACTGATTTATTTATTTTTTTAAATTATGGAGACGTTATACTGAATGGGGGCAGCCACAAGGATGGATTATACTGTATATTATACAGCATGGTATAGGGATTATACTGTATATTATACACCATGGTGTAGGGATTATACTGTATATTATACAGCATGGTGTAGGGATTATACTGTATATTATACAGCATGGTGTAGGGATTATACTGTATACTATACAGCATGGTGTAGGGATTATACTGTATATTATACAGCATGGTGTAGGGATTATACTGTATATTATACAGCATGGTGTAGGGATTATACTGTATATTATACAGCATGGTGTAGGGATTATACTGTATATTATACAGCATGGTGTAGGGATTATACTGTATATTATACAGCATGGTGTAGGGATTATACTGTATTACTATACAGCATGGTGTAGGGATTATACTGTATACTATACAGCATGGTGTAGGGATTATACTGTATACTATACAGCATGGTGTACGGATTATACTGTATATTATACAGCATGGTGTACGGATTATACTGTATATTATACATCATGGTGTATGGATTATACTGTATACTATTACAGCATGGTGTAGGGATTATACTGTATATTATACAGCATGGTGTAGGGATTATACTGTATACTATACAGCATGGTGTAGGGATTATACTGTATACTATACAGCATGGTGTAGGGATTATACTGTATACTATACAGCATGGTGTAGGGATTATACTGTATACTATACAGCATGGTGTAGGGATTATACTGTATACTATACAGCATGGTGTAGGTATTATACTGTATACTATACAGCATGGTGTAGGGATTATACTGTATACTATACAGCATGGTGTACGGATAATACTGTATACTATATAGCATGGTGTACGGATTATACTGTATACTATACAGCATGGTGTACGGATTATACTGTATACTATAAAGCATGGTGTACGGATTATACTGTATACTATACAGCATGGTGTAGGGATTATACTGTATATTATACAGCATGGTGTACGGATTATACTGTATATTATACAGCATGGTGTACGGATTATACTGTATACTATACAGCATGGTGTACAGATTATACTGTATACTATACAGCATGGTGTACGGATTATACTGTATATTATACAGCATGGTGTACGGATTATACATCATGGTGTACGGATTATACTGTATATTATAGAGTATGGTGTATGGATTATACTGTATATTCTACAGTATGGTGTATGGATTATACTGTACATTGTATAGCATGGTACAGGGATTATAATATATACTGTACAACAAATGCATGGCGGTTACACCATGCCGGACAATATAACCCCTGCGCCATGCTGTACAATATACAGTATATACACAGTGTAGAGGTATAATGTATATTGTCTGGCACAGTGTATGCATATACCCACACACAAACATACACACATACATATACACACACATACATACATATACACACACATACATACATACATACACATATCTACACATGAAACACATAAATACTTACAGTTACTTGTCCCTTGTACCACGGACTCCACTCTGGAGGGGCTGGGCCTTGATCTTCTTTCCCCTCTTTGCCGCGCTGCACAAGTCCTCCTCGTCCAGTAGCAGCGCGGCATGAGGGCGGAGGCGGGGCCAGCTTGAGCCCACAGGAACTTTCGGGCGGTCCTGCGGTGAGCGGAGGTGAGCAGGCCAGGAGAGGCCCGGAGCACAGGCAGGGCAGGACGCATCTTAATGATGCAAGTAGGGGGAGGGGCCTCCCGTGCGCCCGGGCCCCTCCTGTGCCGGGGCCCCATAGCAGTGGCGTGGTCTGCCTCTATGGGCGGTACGCCACTGATAGTAGTTATATTCTTGTACATAGGAGGAGTATTATAGTAGTTATATTCTTGTACATAGGAGCAGTATTATAGTAGTTATATTCCTGTACATAGGAGGAGTATTATAGTAGTTATATTCTTGTACATAGGAGCAGTATTATAGTAGTTATATTCTTGTACATAGGAGCAGTATTATAGTAGTTATATTCTTGTACATAGGAGCAGTATTATAGTAGTTATATTCTTGTACATAGGAGCAGTATTATAGTAGTTATATTCTTGTACATAGGAGCAGTTATTATAGTAGTTATATTCTTGTACATAGGAGCAGTATTATAGTAGTTATATTCTTGTATATAGGAACAGTATTATAGTGGTTATATTATTGTACATAGGAGCAGTATTATAGTAGTTATATTCTTGTACATAGGAGCAGTATTATAGTAGTTATATTCTTGTACATAGGAGCAGTATTATAGTAGTTTAGTTATATTCTTGTACATAGGAGCAGTATTATAGTAGTTATATTCCTGTACATAGGAGCAGTATTATAGTAGTTATATTCTTGTACATAGGAGCAGTATTATAGTAGTTATATTCTTGTACATAGGAGCAGTATTATAGTAGTTATATTCTTGTACATAGGAGCAGTATTATAGTAGTTATATTCTTGTACATAGGAGCAGTATTATAGTAGTTATATTCTTGTACATAGGAGCAGTATTATAGTAGTTATATTTTTGTACATAGGAGCAGTATTATAGTAGTTATATTCTTGTACATAGGAGCAGTATTATAGTAGTTATATTCTTGTACATAGGAGGCAGTATTATAGTAGTTATATTCTTGTACATAGGAGCAGTATTATAGTAGTTATATTCTTGTACATAGGAGCAGTATTATAGTAGTTATATTCTTGTACATAGGAGCAGTATTATAGTAGTTATATTCTTGTACATAGGAGCAGTATTATAGTAGTTATATTCCTGTACATAGAAATAAGAACTTACTGTATATAAGGACTGTTACATGTTGAAGATTTTATGTCCTATTGTTATACAGTAGTCGCTCATCTAGAAGTTTGTACTGTTTTAATTAAGATACAACTTTAACAACTTTCAAATTTTAATGTAGTGTCATAAGGGTTAATGGCTGGTGACAATGTACCCATACTTTATAGACCTGGCAATCAGACGTGGCAGCTCCGTTACTATTTACGTCTGGTCCTACAACCTCAAATTCATCAGTCCATTTAATTAGACTTGTTTCATTATCCAGCCATGAAGCTTTTTTTAATTAATGGAATACTCTTCATCCTTCCCTGTACGGTGACGGACTAACAGCTGAGCGGGATCACGGCCCTGCCTGTCACAGAGCAGCCGTTCCTGCGGATTCAGCATCCTGCAATGATCTCTGCTAAGTGCCCAGAAAGTCTCTGCCAAATGGGACTTCATTAAATCATCAGCGGCAGAAAAGGAACAAAGACAACCTCCAATAGTCAGTGCTGTCACCGGAACCACCCCGAGGAATAGTACTCAGGAGCATGAATGTGAGATTACCTGTGTGGTGCACAGCCAGGAGCACAGTACTACTACTACTACTGTTATCACTACTACTACTAGTACTACTGCTTCTACTACTATTACTAGGCCACTCCTCTAACTCCGCCCAAAACCTAACTATACACCTATTCCCTCCCAGTCCCCTTAATGCCCCCATAGTAATTATTCCTCCTTCATGCCACCAAACAGTATTTATGCCCACATTGTGTGTTCACAGAATTATGCCCAGCTGTGCTCCTAGTAACATGCCCACATTGTGCCCCCAGTAATATGCCCAGCTGTGCCCCCAGTAATATTCCCAACTGTGCCCCTAGTAATATGCCTAGCTGTGCACCCAGTAATATGCCTACATTGTACCCCTAGTAATATGCCCAGCTGTGCCCCCAATAATGTGCCTACATTGTGCCCCTATAAATATGCCCACATTGTGCTCCCAGTAATATGCCTACATTGTGCCCCCAGTAATATGCCCACATTGTGCCCCCGGTAATATGCCCAGCTGTGCCCCAGTAATATGCCTACATTGCCCCCCCAGTAATATGCCTAGCTGTGCCCCCAGTAATATGCCTACATTGTACCCCTAGTAATATGCCCAGCTGTGCCCCCAGTAATGTGCCTACATTGTGCCCCTATAAATATGCCCACATTGTGCTCCCAGTAATATGCTTACATTGTGCCCCCAGTAATATGCCCACATTGTGCCCCCGGTAATATGCCCAGCTGTGCCCCCAGTAATATGCCTACATTGCCCCCCCAGTAATATGCCCTGCTGTGCCCCCAAGTACTATGCCTACATTGTACCCCTAGTAATATGCCCAGCTGTGCCCCCAGTAATGTGCCTACATTGTGCCCCTATAAATATGCCCACATTGTGCTCCCAGTAATATGCCTACATTGTGCCCCCAGTAATATGCCCACATTGTGCCCCCGGTAATATGCCCAGCTGTGCCCCCAGTAATATGCCCACATTGTGCCCCCAGTAACATGCCCAGCTGTGCTCCCAGTAATATGCCCACATTTTGCCCCCAGTAATATGCCCACATTCTACACCCCAGTAATATGCCCACATTGTGCCCACCACGAATATGTTGTGCTCCCAGTAATATGCCCATATTGTGCCCCTCACAGAAAGTAAAAAAACAAATAAACACCACATACTTACCTTCCTAGCAGCAGCAGCAGAACATCGGCTGCTCTAGTCTGTGGAGGGGCGGAGCTTGCCGGCAGTCAGCCTAGGCTCCGCCCCCTCCTCAGACTAGAGCAGCCAATGTTCTGCTACTGCTAGTCAGGCAAGTGTGGGAATATTACTGGGGGCACAACATATTACTGGGGGCACAATGTGGGCTTATTACTGGGGGCACAATGTGGGCATATTACTGGGGGCACAATATGGGCATATTACTGGGGGCATATTACTGGGGGCAAAATGTGGGCATATTACTGGGAGCACAGCTGGGCATGTTACTGGGGCACAATGTGGGCATATTGCTGGGGGCATAACAGGGCAAATTACTGGGGGTACAATGTGAGCATATTACTGGGGCCACAACTGGGCATATTACTGGGGCACAATGTGGGCATATTGCTGGGGGCACAACTGGGCATATTACTGGGGCACAGTATGGCATATCACTGGGGGGCACAGCTGGGCATATTACTAGGGCACAAAGTAGGCAAGACCAGAGGTGTGGAGAGCGGGCAGGAATGATGAAGCAAAGAGCGATTGCTGGCGACGGCTCTCTGCTTCATTATGGCAACTGTCTCTGCATCCTACGGATGCAAGGACAGCTGCCAGGAAGCGGGACATACCTACCCTGTACTGGGACAGCCACTGTAATCCAGGACTGTCCCGCTGGATCCCAGACGGTTGGGAGGTATGTGATACTGTCTGCTGAATTGCTGTATCTAAGTCTAGCATGTGTGATAGTGTTTGCTAAGCTGATGTATCTAAGTCTGCATGTGTGATACAGCCTCACCTCCTCAGCACTACATTGCCCATGCTGTGGACATGGCCGTTATGAATGCCACCTGCACTGCCGGTTCCCTCATGTGTCTCGGTGACATCCTGACTTCTACGTGTTTTATCTCCTCAGAGCAAAGTCGCAGGACGATGTCTGACCTCCCCGGGGCCGCCATAAATACGCAGAGATTGCTCCTGATACCACCTATAAAACTTCCAGGCACTCAGCCTGCGGTTTCTAAAAGCCCAAATCTTTGCCCTTTTCTGTCTTTTTTGCACTAATCGGAAGCTTCTGTCTCCTCGGTTCTGCATTATTAACATAATGAAATCTTGCAGCGTCCCGCACATGAACGCTGCTGCTTATAAATCTGATTAAATGGCTTCTTCTGGGATAAAATGGAGCATTATTATTCTAAGAATACCCGTAATGGGTCGTGTACCTTTCCTCTCCACTAGAAGAAATCACGTCTTCAGACTAATTGGGTGCCGCGACTCGTAATTGCTGATAAAGATTTGGTGACCTCTGGTCTAGTTCTAGCCGTACGTGGGAACATTTACCATATCGTTCCCATAATCCTGGGGAATAGCGTGCCACAGACTGAAATAGCAAGCCCTGAAATACTAGCCCTCAGATAGCTTGGAAGAATGCAGAGCATCTGTTGGCAGGATCAACCCTATTAAACCACACATGCTGCCTGGGGGGTTGGTCCTGCTGTGAAAATCAGTAGGGGCGTTCCCAAGAGAGAAACTGTATCCTTTATGCAAATCAAGGCTTCAGTGCACCAAGGGGAGGGTCCTAGCCCCTCGGTGAACCTCAGTGTTGAACCAGTGGCCACACTCTACACTGAAGCCCTCTTTTGTATAAAAAAAAAGGTACTAGAAAGGTATCATTTTAATCAGCCGGATCAATCCTAACAGCCAGTATGCCTGTTTTAATAGGGTTGATCCTGCTGGCATGTTCTCTTTAATGGGTATGTCCACTTTTGTAGCAAATTTTAATTGATCCAATCAAAAAAATTAAGTGGAGGTATACAGCTCCGTTACAGGCCTGTCTGTCTCCATGGTTACAGACTACAAACCTTTTGTGTAGTCAGCCCTGTATTAAGATTCTTTTACGCAAGCTGCCCATTAATGAGCGGCGATCATTGATCTAGGCGGCCGATCGTCACTTGTTTAAGCACCTTTAATGATTTACACTTCAATAGGAGAGATGTGCTGCTAAAAAAGAGCATTTCCACATAAAAGTTCAGTTGACAAATGAAAACGTGTTTGTCGGCTGATTGGGGGGGCGGATTTTTGGGCACACCCATGATCGGGCAAACTAATGGTATTCCCGATCTTTGTCCTGTGGAAAAG
Organism: Rhinella marina; assembly: GCA_900303285.1. Lineage (NCBI taxonomy): Eukaryota > Metazoa > Chordata > Amphibia > Anura > Bufonidae > Rhinella > Rhinella marina. The sequence goes on along the minus strand of ONZH01010840.1, from coordinate 30,469 downwards.
GGCCTTTGCTCTCTTTAATCTGGCCTCTGCCTCTTCTGCAAGATCAGGCTACACAGAGTCTATCGTCTGTAACCATGGAAACACCTTGGTCTGAATGGGAGCTGTAGACACAAAATGGAGATTGCTTAATCAGGACTATGTGGCTTCAAAGGTGTACCGTAAAGGGCTACAATATGTGTAATAAATATCTGATAGGCTCAGGCCCCACTTCTGGGACCCCCAAAATTCGACTCACTACTATAGGGCTGCTCGGCTATTTTTGGACTTTCCACAGTAGTGAATGAAGATTATGGCCACTCCTCCATTCACCATTATGGGAATTCCAGACACAGCTGAGCCAGCCCTTGACTGTTTTCAGAAGTCCCATAGTGGTGAATAGAGGCTGGCTTTAAATGCATGGCTAGGGCTATCCCTTCATTCACCTCAGGGCCCCATTCTGGAGATAGAAGTGGGTCTCAGGGGTGGCATATCCTAGTGATGTCCCAGAAGGGAACTCTAAATCCTCTTAAACTTGCTTCTAGACACTACTGCACAGATGTACCTATGCCGTTAACGTAGCGTCCAAGATACAGGGGCATACTGGCCCTACATGGAAATTTATGGCTAAACCGATGCCCAGGGGGGCGCCCAAGCCCTCCTCATCACCTTCAGCCAGGTACATGAATTAATGCTGGGAGCTTCAGGTACTTATGCATCTGGCCAATGGCTGCAGGTGCCCTCCTGAATTCAACTGTATTGCAGTCCTCAGGAGGATGATACAGTGGAATCCTGCAGCAGTAGTGGTGGTATCTTGTGCTGCATGTTGGTATTTGGTTCTGCTAGGGCGGTAATTAGTGCTGCACTATGGAATTGCTGACCCTGCCTACTTCTGTTGTCCCTGCCTACTTCTGTTGTCCCTGCCTACTTCTATTGTTCCTGCCTACTTCTGTTGTCCCTGCCTACTTCTGTTGTCCCTGCCTACTTCTGTTGTCCCTGCCTACTTCTATTGTTCCTGCCTACTTCTGTTGTCCCTGCCTACTTCTGTTGTCCCTGCCTACTTCTGTTGTCCCTGCCTACTTTCATTGTTCCTGCCTACTTCTGTTGCCCCGACTTCTGTCAATTTGGATCCGCCTACGACATAGGGACCACTGCCAAGATATGTATGCCGATATAGTATGCCGTTCATACACTTTGTATTGGTGTGCCACAGGCAGGGTCGGACTGCCCCACCAGAGTATCAGAAGATCCTCTGGTGGGTCCAGGTTGTGATACCATGGTGGACCTCAAAGGTCCAGGAGAAAGAAGGGTGTTGGACCTTGAAAATAATGTCTTCTGGTGGGCCTAAGAACCCCAGTCCAACAAGTGATTCGATGGCAGGTACATCTGTATGTACAGCACAGTCCCTACTATCTTGACTGGTCCAGTCCTCGTATTCCTCCTGTTCCGGCATCTCAAGGCTTATGAAAATGGCTTCTAAAACCAAACATCAAAAAGGGTCTCCTTGATCCCTGCAGAAGACAGCCAAAATGGAAAAAAGTCTAAGCGAAAAGGGGGGCATTAACGGGAATTGTGTCTGCTCCTGTCACGGATACTGTCAGCCCCTAAGTGCTATCGACTAGCAGGAGACCTTCCATACCATTAGCGGAGCCTTCTATTGATTTCCTCCTTTTAACAAGGAAATCTCCTTGGTTTCTACAGTCTTAACAGCTCTAAGCCCCATCAGCTTCCTTACATTGCTGATAATTGTTCAGAGTCGTTGTATTATTGAGTGGGAACCGTTTCAGAATCTTCACGCTTGTAAAGTAGACAACCAATCGGGGATTAAAGGGCGTACGGAGGGTCTCCTGCTCCGGATTACACTAGTGGATGCATGTTACCGAGAAGCTGGAGACAGATAAGTGGTCAGGACAGTTTGTCATACAGTAGTCATATAGCTCTGCGTAGGAGCTGCATACACAAAACAGCAAGAATTGTCACTAAGACTAATTGCAAAGCGGTTTCTTTTTGGAGATATAGGACAGAATTAGTTGCAGAAGTATTCATACCCAGGGGTATAGCAGGGGGTTGGGGGCAGCTGGGGCATGTGGCCCAGAAGCAGAGGCTTGGGGATATCCCTCAATGATTGCTATGGTCAAGCAGGGAGCCGTCCACTCCCTGCTTCACCATTCAGCTGAGCCCTGGTGCTCCCCAGCGATGTGAAACAAGAATGCTCATCCTTACCAGAAGGCAGTGGCTGCATCATCGGTGGGAACGTCAGTGCTGCTGATCATGTGTGATTGTGTGATCAGGAGTGAGCCAATGGCTGTAATACATAGAAGCCACAGTCCTGTTCTGACTTCTGATCTCCACCACCTCTGATCGCAACCTTCAAAAGGATAGACTGAGAGGAACCCCCTTTAATTGCGTCATTGGAAAAAGGGCACTATTTATGGTAGTCTGACCATACTTCCTGTGGTTAGATCATACTTAGATGCCTATGTACTATTAGTAAAAAGACAAACATATGGGCGCTAGAGACAAGCAAAGTTCTGTAAATTTATTTCGGGTCCGATTCAAATGAATTCAGCAGATTCTATTTTGGGTCCAAATAGACTTGACCCGAATCGAAAGTGCTCCAGTTGTCCTGAAAAGTTGTATATCATACTGAGAGGTTTCCTAGGACTGTATCCAACCCCAGGCAGTATTGTGTATGTCAAAGTGATGGTGATATACTGTATATGGCTATGAGTAACCGCATGATAGTCCATAGTAACACACGGCACTGTCAAATTTGTTATGCTTTTTTAAAGTAAAAAAGAAAGGCCCTAAAATTGTTTCTTAGTGGGGGCAGATGGCTGCCACTATTTTTACACACACAGTGGTAATGGCTTGTACTCAACAAGTCGTCCACAAATGATCCCTTTTTGGTGGCAGATGCCTTCTTCTCTGTCTTCTGGCCTGTAAAACGGTTGATTCACTGTGCTTCCTGGTTGCGAATCGGTTTAACCTGAAATAGTGTAAAAAAAACAAAAAGATCATATTTACCTGATCCATTTGCCGCCATCTTGTTTGAAAATCTTGCATGAAAACCCGTGTCCGGTAACTTATGACGTCACCACGGGCCGCGTGAGATTTCATGTCAGATCTTCAACAAGATAACAGCCGCCGGCCTATTGCGAGCAAATGAATGAGGTAAGTATGGGTTTTTTTTGCTTCTTTTTATTTTATTTTACACACTATTATGTATATCAGATGCCGCAATAAGATATGAATGCGGCATCTGACGGGTACAATGAAGGGGGACAGCGCAATGCGCTTCATGACGAAGTAATTAGTCACAAGGCGAATATTTTTGTAACATTCGGTGAAGCAGCTGAATGGAATCTTTCAATAATTTGTTCGTCTCTAGTGGCCGCCATTATGAAAGAGAAAAGAAGAGCGGAGGCAGCGCCACCTGTGTGATATCAGCTGAGCAATGTACAATATTAGATAAAATTGCGCTTACCCTTATTTGTTGTGAAAAGCCACAACAAACTGTAGGACGCCTTCTGGTTATTTTTTAGAACCCACCAGCATCAGGGGTTCTTCTTTAAGACTGCAGCCTGCGGTCCTTGGGTCCCTTGGGTTGAAAGCCGTGCAGGGTCTCGATAGTGGCCGTAGTTTCAGAAGAAAATGGTTGGATCGCAATTTCACCGGCGCTGTCTTTAAAGATGGAAACAACACTCTCGTGGGTGGTAAAGAGTGTTACATTTATTGAAGTTATCGTCAACGCGTTTCGAGGGTATTAACGCTTCCCTCTTCGTCAGGACAATATTACAAGTTACACAAGCAGTCACACACTTCTTAAAATGTGGGGTTGTTTTGGCGCGCAGAGAAAGCGGGGTGTGTTGGAGGTGTGTCCACCGCTATGACGTCGCTATAGTAGTATCACCCCAAGTTTGGTTGAGTTTTAAAAACAATGGTATAAAGCATTAGCTAAATAAAAGAAGAATAAAAGTCGCGATACACATATGTACGAGGTGTCTCTTATCTCTGTGGATGGGAGGAAAACATCTATCTGTTATAACGACAGAATCATTGATATTAAGTAGCACATTGTTGCAAACCAGTATTTCATGGAATAGTGATCTACATTGTAGAATAATGGTCTTTTAAAGGGTATTTAGCTGGTTTATTCTTTCTCAGTATAGATCTTATATTGCGGTCATAGGAGGATGTATAGGATGTACAAACACGCGGTAGGACAGCTTCCAGTGAGTGCAAACATAAATACATACATGTGGATTCACACATATAGATATGTATGTTTGTTTTACCTATAGGTAGTTATGTGGTGGATCGCTGGAGAGATGTTCTTTTCATTCCGTGATCGGCATGCTCAGTGTTGCCGTTCCGTGGGTAGTCTCGCGAGATCTCGCTGTGTTCTTTGGTGCTCTGCTGATGCAGTAAATATGGAGGGGGCAGAGTATTGAGTGGGTTTCATCTGTTTTGCACTCATGGTTGGCATAGATCTTTAATCTCTTTCCACCACATAACTAATTGAGTGTGTTTTCTCTATAGGTTACTATATGTGATGACCCTGATGTATAGACTACTTATTCAATAACAACCAAAACTTATTTCAAACCTGTGGATACAAATAGCTACATCCATTTCTCTAGCTTCCACCATAAAAAAAGGCTTAGTAACATACCATACAGCCAATACAAACGCATCAGGCGAAACTGCACCGACCCTATCGAATACAAAGAGCAGGCAAAAATCCTTAATACTAGATTTAAAGAAAAAAATTATCCAAAAAAACTGATCAGGGATGCATACAAAAAATGTGAAAAAATTTCCCAAGTAGACTGCCTACTTCCCAGTAAAAAGGACGAAACTCCTTATTCTTCTTTTATTTAGCTAATGCTTTATACCATTGTTTTAAACTCAACCAAACTTGGGGTGATACTACCTATAGCGACGTCATAGCGGTGGACACACCTCCAACACACCCCGCTTTCTCTGCGCGCCAAAACAACCCCACATTTTAAGAAGTGTGTGACTGATTGTGTAACTTGTAATATTGTCCTGACGAAGAGGGAAACGCGTTGACGATAACTTCAATAAATATAACACTCTTTACCACCCACGAGAGTGTTGTTTCCATCTTTAAAGACAGCGCCGGTGAAATTGCGATCCAACCATTTTCTTCTGAAACTACGGCCACCATTATGAGTGAGTTAGGCATATTTCACTATAGTAAATGACCTCCAAAGAGTTTCAGATTCTCAGTAATTTTTTGGAATTTGCTTGAAATCTATTTTCTCTTTTCTAATTGGCATGCTGTATAAAAAAATTTTTGTGTCTATGTCTTTATGATTTTTTTCAGGTTTTTTTTTTCTATCTACCTGAAAAACTGCAACTGAACATGTCTAAAGAGAAAAATGTTGCTAATGGTCAATTAGAGCACTTTCAATTTTTCTAGAAAAAATTCTGTTTCGAATTCGAATTGAATCAGTTGACTGATTTGGCCATATTGAACCTGAATCGAATTTTGGGCAATTCTCTCATCTCTAAAAGTAACCCAAAATGGTGCTATAAAAAAAAATGCAACACATTACTCAGAAAAACAAGGCATCATGTGATTACATCCCCGAAGCATGAAAAAGTTACGGCTCTTCGAACGCAGGGATGAAAAACTGGGAAAAAAGTCATGTTTTGAAGGTCAAAATAGCTCATGTCTTCAAAGGGTATTCCAGCTAAAAACATTACCATCTATCCATGATCGCTCCATGAAAGAAGAACCTTGTTCTCCCAGGCAAAATGACCATGGCAGTGGTCGAGCGTGTGCAATGCTGCTCTTGATAAAAGTTGATGGGAACCATTTCTCCTATAGACTTGCTCACCAGTGACATGTTTTTGGCTTGAATAATCCTTTAAGCACCATGATGCATCATTTCTATCCACCATTTGGAAGGCTTCCCTGCTCGATGGAGCTTAGCTAACACGCAATGGTCGTGGTGGGGGTGGGGAGCAGGTGGAGTAGGCCCAAGCTCATTTCAAGCTCAAACAGCTAATCATTAGCTCATCAAAAACATATATAATTTTTCACCTTATTTTGGCAAATCCAGGCCTCGTATTTGCTGTGAAAACCTCTCGTTACATTTCTATCTCGATGTGGCTTATTTCATCCCAACCTTAGCCACTGACGACACTTAATATTCAAATGAAACTTTGCGTTGGAGATGACTCAAATCACTAGAAATTTTAATGGATGCCGTTAAAAAAAAGATCGAGCTTGGAGCCAGCCAGAGTCATCCGTCATGGAAGCACTGCCTCTAAACCGGAGAGAGACAATGCGTCAATGTCCTCGAGACTCGAAGAACGAGACACAAACACAATAGAGGAGAAAATACACAACAGAATAAATCTCTGGCCAGTGAATAAAGGCATATTGTGGTCCTGACAGTCTTACTCGGCACACGGGACTCGGGGTGTGACGGATGTCCTCGAGGACTAGACACTCTCGGCTTGAGAAGGCCCATCACCATTTAAATCCCCCCTGCTGTAATCTGAAGATTGGCTGTCAAGCGTTCACCCAACTATATCCATCTTAGACTTTCATGTTATTTACAAGTAAATTATCCATCAAGGTAATGATAGCTCGTTGTCTTTTTTATGTGCCGTTGTGTCCATAAAATGGATGAACATCTTGCTGCTTTCTTTGTAAGACCCACTTTAATTCTAAAAGAAGGCGCCACTGTTAGTTCTATGGGGTTGTAAGGTGGCGGACGGGCCCAACGTAGAGGCCAATGATACTGCTATACCAGGACATGAAGGATAGATAAAACTTTTCTCCCTTTCTCAACGGTTGCTAGACCCTACATGGTTACAACTCTAAAGGAATCTAATTTGTCGCAAATTTCCCAAAAATTCAGATTCCAGCCAAATCTGAATCTTTTGCGATTCAATTCAGATGTATCTTTCAAAATGGTGGCCACCTTTTCATCTCTAAAGGAATCTAATTTGTCGCAAATTTCCAAAAAATTCAGATTCCAGCCAAATCTGAATCTTTTGTGATTCAATTCAGATGTATCTTTCAAAATGGTGGCCACCTTTTCAACTCTAAAGGAATCTAACGTGTCACAAATTTCCCAAAAAATTAGATTCCAGCCAAATCTGAATTTTTTGTGATTCAATTCAGATGTATCTTTCAAAATGGTGGCCACCTTTTCATCTCTAAAGGAATCTAATTTGTCGCAAATTTCCAAAAAATTCAGATTCCAGCCAAATCTGAATTTTTTGTGATTCAATTCAGATGTATCTTTCAAAATGGTGGCCACCTTTTCAACTCTAAAGGAATCTAATTTGTCGCAAATTTCCAAAAAATTCAGATTCCAGCCAAATCTGAATCTTTTGCGATTCAATTCAGATGTATCTTTCAAAATGGTGGCCACCTTTTCAACTCTAAAGGAATCTAATTTGACACAAATTTTGAAAAAATTCAGATTCCAGTCAAATCTGAATCTTTTGTGATTCAATTCAGATGTATCTTTCAAAATGGTGGCCACCTTTTCAACTCTAAAGGAATCTAATTTGTCACAAATTTCCCAAAAATTCAGATTCCAGCCAAATCTGAATTTTTTGTGATTCAATTCAGATGTCTCTTTCAAAATGGTGGCCACCATTTGACATGTCAGAAGAAGGCATCTGCCACCAAAAAGGGATAGTTTGTGGACTGTGTTTTAATGTCAAATACAACTTTTCAGGGCAATCTGAGCATTTTTGATTTGGGTCGAATTTATTCATGCCAGAATCTAATCTGCAGACTGATTTTAGGACCTGAAACGAAATCTCATCTCTGATCTCTAGTTACAACCCCTCTCCATAATAAAATTTTTGGTTTTGATTTTCTCAGATTTGGCCCTAAAAGGTCCAATGGCTGTACTCCTAGGTACAGTATCATAGTCTACCGCCCTGTTCTTACTTACTTGTGCTGCTCTTCTCTCCGGACCCGCATTCTGCTGTGCTCTCCCACTTCCCAAATTTATGTCCCTGCCCACTGCTATTCAGTTCCCTACTTCATCATTCTGATTACCACCAATACCTATGGGACCTCAGCTTTCTAGCAGGTGTACATTGACTCTTGGCCTGATTCCCGGACGCTCAAAGCTTCTTAAGATACCTTCTCATCTGAGCCTAAGCAACAAGGTCCCACGGGTTTCTGCTAAGATGCTCTTTAGACTGCTCTATGCTCCTGTTTATTCAACCATGTTGACTTGTCTATCTCCTGCCCTGACCTCTGCCTGTATACCATTGTTGACCATATGCAACCCACCATGACCTCTACACTGCTTGACTACATCTTCTGCTGTCCAACTGGTGTCAACTGTGCTATGTAGGTTTCGCCACAAGCCAAACTTGTTGCAACCCAGTGGGTCCACATCTGCCTCCCAGGGGCTGATTGGGTATTTAAATTGGCCCTGGAAAAAAAAATAAAAGTGGCCCCATGTTGTAAGGCGGGACTAAATTGATAAAAAATTAGATCACATAGGTAGGCAGGGCCAACACAAGTAGGCAGGGGCAAAAGAAGTAGACAGGGCCAGCAATACCATTGTGCAACACAAAGTACCGCCCCAGCAGAACCAGATACCACAATGCTGCACAAAATACTGCTGCCCTCTCCACAGTATTTAAATGTATCACCGTCCTGAGGATGGTAATACAGTTGAGTTCATGAGGGCTGTTGAGCTTCAGATCATCATGTACCTGACCTGCGGCCATCAGGAGAGCTCAAGTGGTCCCCTGGGCATCGGTCCACCAGGAAGTTTCCCTGTAGGTTCTATGGTCAATCCGCCCCTGCTGCCTCCGATAGCCTTGTTACACTATGTTCAAGCACATGTCCAACCAGCAGTGAGTTCAATGTATGGGAATTAGTGTTGATCGAGCACCCAGGTGCGCGGGTGCTTGGGTGCTCTGGCCGAGCACTTGGGGGTGCTCGAGTGCTCGTCCGAGCACCCGAGCATAATTGAAGTCTATGGGACTAAACCAGGCACCCCCAGCTCGGAAGAGGGGAGGGTGTCTGGTTTAAAGGGGTCCCCAAAAAAAAACAAAAAAAAAACACAGACACTGAGTTAAACTTACCTTCCCCGGCAGCTCCCGACCTGTTTCAGCAGGAAAGACGGCAAGCAGAGTGGTAACTTTTACCACAGCGCCACCTGCTGGAGGGAGGAGGGAGCTGCTGGGAAAGGTAAGGACGGATCCGTCATGAACTCCATTGAAAGTCTATGGAGGACGGATCCGTTTACTAGTGTGTCACACCAAATGGATCCGTCCCCATTGACTTGCATTGGGATCATGATGGATCCGTCATGAACTCCATTGAAAGTAAATGGAGGACGGATCGTTTACTATTGTGTCACACCAAACGGATCCGTTCCCATTGACTTGCATTGTCTTGGTGCGGGGAGGGGACTCGAGCTTTGCGCTCGAGTACACTCGGTGTTCGGCCGAACACCGAGTGGACCCGAGCACAGGCATGCTCGGCCGAACAGCAAGTTCGGCTGAGCATGCTCACTCATCACTAATGGGAATGATATGCCAGGCAATGGACTCCTGCCTCTGGTCATGATTGCTGGAAGCGCAATTATTTTACACTATGGGTTACATATAAAAATAAGGTTTCCTTGCTCTATTACTATATAAAATAATATATATGAAGAATAAACCTCTGATTGTGAAGATTTTATAGAGAAGTCCAAGTATTATTCCAGCAGGAAAAGCATGCACTTACTTCCGATCCGCATAAAGCTTCCTTTGACCAGTATCATATGGAATCTATTTTACAAATGGCGTTTTTTACCTTTTTTCAAAATCCCAAGACACACAATGCAGCCTTATATCATCTAACAACAACATACATTACTGGGCTTCAGCCCAGCGCTCCTACCCTGACCATGCGTCAGCTGTAGATCTATCCTCATAAATTTCCACTAAGATGTATCCATCAGCATCAAATTCCTATTAGTGTTTCCCCCTTAGCTAACTCTAGTCTCCTCGGAGAAATATGAATTTATCTCCTTTAAGAGACATTTTTTTTCCCTTTGTAACTGGGTGTTTAATCTCTTAAGTGCAGATGGGGCATCGACTGGAGATTTCTGAGCGTCTGACATCCTTTATAAGAATAAGCCGGAGTGGAAAGTACATTCCTGACCATAGGGCTCTAGAACCGGTTACTTTAAAGAAGAATTCTACTCTTGTAATCTTTATTCATTCATACAGCCAATGATATAAATTGAGTATTTTAGGAAAGTTTGAAAATCATTATTCTCAGGATTTGGGACCATGATGCCATAAGGCTACCAAACATCTAGGTTCAGCAATTCTTCTTCTTTTCCTTATGTGAAGCTGATCACACACATTAGATTAATGCCAACTGAACCAGATGATTTTGGTCGGACTGAAGAACAATATAATGTGTCTGGAGGTTCTGACTTACCTCCAATGGCAGAAGATGGACTTCAACGTGCCCCACCATTTGTTCACAGGAGAGATAAGCTTCCACCAGAGGTATCTGGCAATGGCTTTCTCCCCTCTCCTCATTTAGGACACATACATGTGTACAGTATATGGGGTGAGGGAGGAATTACTTTTGGTCGAAAGAGTTACCTAAGTGTACGTAAGGTCTTTCTACTCAACCAACCAAACCACAAGGAAACTACTCTATGGCTTGCCGAGGAGCAGATCAGTGGAGAGGAGACAAGAAAGTCTTGTGAAGAGCAGAGGTTGAGCATAGGATGGTACCTGGAGATAAGGGAAGAGGTAAATGGAGGGGCTAGAGAGGATAGATGGATTAGTTGGGCATTAGAGATGAGGATAGATTGGTTGGGTGTGAGTCTATTTGAGGCCAAGCAACAGAGGTTCTTGCAAGCAGATTTAACATGGTCATACACATCAGAAGAAAGGTCGGCGAAATGTCCTATTTTGACCATTTCAGGTGACATTGATCTGTGATATTGGATTTTTTTGACTGTTTTTGGCTACAACCAACAGTGGTTGGTCAGTCAGTCACCACCTTGCACCTTATGTTCCAATCTGCAAGTTCAGTGTGGAATTTTGATCCAGTATACGATTAATCAGTCACCTTCTGTCCCACCCTATCGTCAACTCTAGGATCTGTTTTTGAGATAAGGTTGGAGGAGACAGTCAGCACTTGAAGGACGGATCACATGGTCAAGATCATTCAATTTGGGCACATTTTGGGGACAGAGCGAGAGAAATTAAAAAAACGTTTCATAAAAGTGAGTAACAGAAGACAAAAAATCTGAGTCTTTGGAAACCTCAAGGTGTTAAATTTTGAAGCCAAATGAAGCACTTTTAGAATTGATTTACACCATTGGTCAACCGTTTTAATCAAATAGATCACAAACTAATTTGTCAATCTATACTGGAGCATACAGCATAAGGCTTCATTCACACGACCGTATTTTGTTTCTGTGTCCGTTCCGTTTTTTTTGCGGACCGTATGCAGAACAATTCATTTCAATGTGTCCGCAAAAAAACGGAAGGTACTCCGTGTGCATTCCGTTTCCATATGTCCGTATTTACGTTCCGCAAAAAATATAGAACATGTCCTATTCTTGTCCATTTTGCTGACAAGGATAGGCATTGTTACAATGGATCCGCAAAAAAAAAAAAACGGAAAAACGGATGCCTTACAGAACATCATCCGTTTTTTTTTGCGAATCCGCAATTTGCGGACCGCAAAACAAATACGGTCGTGTGAATGAAGCTTAAGTTTCTTTCTCTCTCAGTGGGGTAACCCTAGATAGAAGAAGAAACAGCTTGTAATGTACCGTATTTTTCGCTTTATAAGACGCACTTTTTTCCCCCCAAAAGTAGGGGGGGAATTGCGGTGCGTCTTATAAACCGAATACAAGTGAGTGCTTCCATTATGGAAGCGCTCACTTGTATGTATCAGGTGCCGGACCCCCAACAGACCTCAGATCAGCCCACCAAGCCCCAAAAGCATAAAATAACAAACTCTCTTACCTGTCCTGCGCCGCGGCTCCCCTCCGGGTCCGGCGCTCCTGTCTTCTCCGGGTTGGTGCTGCACTGTCAGGACGTGGTGCGCGCACTATGACCTGACGCTGCACGCAGTCAGGTGACAGTGCAGCGCCGGCCTTAGAAGCCAGAGGACTCCGGACCAGGATGGGAGCCGCGGTGCAGGACAGGTAAGAGAGGTTTTTATTTTATGCTTATGGGGCTGGGTGGGCTGATCTGAGGTCTGATGGGGGCTGATTGAGGTCTGATACGGGTAGGGTGGGCTGATCTGAGGTCTGATGGGGCACAGTAGGCTGATATGGGGGCACAGTGGGCTGATCTGAGGTCTGATGGGGGCACAGTGGGCTAATATGGGGGCTGATGGGCTGATCTGAGGTCTGATGGGTGCACAGTAGGCTGATATGGGGGCACAGTGGGCTGATCTGAGTCTGATTGGGGCACAGTGGGCTAATATGGGGGCTGATGGGTTGATCTGAGGTCTGATGGGGGCACAGTGGGCTGATATGGGGGCACAGTGGGCTGATCTGAGGTCTGATGGGGGCACAGTGGGCTGATATGGGGGCTGATCTGAGGTCTGATGGGGGCACAGTGGGCTGATCTGAGGTCTGATGGGGGCACAGTGGGTGATGGGCTGATCTGAGGTCTGATGGGGGCACAGTGGGTTGATCTGAGGTCTGATGGGGGTCTGACATGGAGGGCTGATATGGGGGTCTGATGTGATGTCCTGAAATTTATGGGGGGGTCTGATATGAGGTGTGATGAAAAATATTTTTTTCTTACTTTCCTACTCTAAAATCTGGGGTGCGTCTTATAATCAGGTGCGTCTTATAAAGCGAAAAATACGGTAAGTGGTTTTCAATTTTCGGTTAAGTAACTAGGCATTAGAGAAAAGCGAAATGATTCTAAACTAGACCTGAATGTTGTAAAAATTAGAGGTGGATCTGAATTAGAATTTTCGGTGATTCATTTTGGGCAAATTTTGGGGAGGGAGAGAAAATTAAATAAAAAATGTTTATAAAAGTACAGTAACAAAAAGATGACTCCTTGGAAACCTCAGAAGGCCTTACACAAATTGCTGAAATAGAGGCACAGAGAAATAGGGTTGCTAAGGGCTGTATACAGACATCAGAAAGGTAAAATTAAAGGGGTTATCCCACGAATAATGTAAAAAATGAAAATAAGACATCATATAGTCCATGACAATACCTTTCTAACAAAGCTAGAACCAGCCCTGTACCTCACATGGATCCAGAGATCTCCACATTCATTGCTCTGCTAGATTTATATCAAACTGACAGCTCAGGGGGCGTGTCTGTTCTTTCCCTATCACTGCTCAGGAGGCGTGTCTGTTCTTTCCCTATCACTGCTCAGGAGGCGTGTCTGTTCTTTCCCTATCACTGCTCAGGAGGCGTGTCTGTTCTTTCCCTATCACTGCTCAGGAGGCGTGTCTCAGCTCTCCCTATCGCAGCTCAGGAAACAGTTGAAAGATGAAACTGAGCATGTGCGGCCTTCTGAGTGAGCAGGTCAAAGAAATAAGAAATTAAGTGGTCCTATACAGATATATTATATTGAATAACTCAGTAGCTATAATAAATTTTTAATGACATGCAATTACAAAAGTATTCAGATCCAGGTGCTGGTTTGAAAACTGTAGAATATTTTTTGTGGGACATCCCCTTTAACTGAACAATACAGCTTCATGCATATCTGCCCTTCAGCATCACATATGTTAGGAATTTCATTTTTGGTAGTGAAATGGCAGTTACACTTTAAGAAAACATGGTTCATCCCTATGCTTTTACACGATGACTTATGCCCTGACTCTTCCTTTACAAGATGAATGTGAATTATAGAGGTATCTTCTGGAGAGATAAGACTGTGGACCAAGCCATTTACTGCTCCTGTTACTTCCAGTCTCTCTTATCTCCCTGATGGAGAGCTTTCAAAGAAAGGGGAAGGTTGTGTCTGGAATTATACAGGGAAAGTGATCTCTTTTTATTCGGCAGTATTTTTCACCTCTCCACTTGTGTGATAAAGGGGAGTTTTTCACCTCCGGCTGAGCGGTAAAATATATGGCTTCCCGCACGGGTATGTCAAGCTATTTATCAAACCAAATGTGCTAAGGATTACGAGGTCATTTTTCAAAGTTTTTGCTCACACACATGCTACATCAAGAACATCACTTTTTGTCTTTGGGGTAGCAAAATCAGGGAGAAAAAAAATCCTTAATGCAGAAATCTCTATTTATTCTCCATTATTTTAGAAGATGCTGATAAATTGTGCTGCGGGGGACAACCTTTGGGCGGGAACGTGGTATCCCATGTATGTACTGGAGACATACCTCAAAACCATAGGAGCAACGCTACGCCAAAATCACCAGTTAGGTGATGTGCTGTAGATGTGGCTCAGTGGTTTCTCCTTGAAGAGACCCAGCATTGAATGAAGACATTTTTCAGGCAATGCACTATGGGAAAAATGTATGCAGATTAGCTTATGGGAGCCAAACCAGAGACACACATCTGTAGACAGCTGTATGAGGGTTCTTGTCTCTCATCAGTACAGAGGCAGGTACTGGTTGTGCAGCAAGCCCTGGAGTGGTTGGTGCAGAGGATGGGGGCAGTAGTGGCCCTCATGAAGTGTTGTGCCACAAAAGACCATTGCTCCTTGGGGTTTGGTGCAGTGGAAACGTAGTACTGAAGAATGAGGCCAGAGTTAATGGGGTAGATTTATCAAACTGGTGTAAAGGAAATCTGGCTTAGTTGCCCATAGCAACCAATCAGATTCTACCTTCCGGTTTCCAAAAGAGCTCTGAAAAATGAAAGGCAGAATCGGATTGGTTGCTATGGGCAACTAAGCCAGATTTCCTGTACACATTTAGTATTTTTTCCAGGGTCACTTGAAGTTCCCAATCTGCCCCTGGAGGCAACAACACCAAATCAGTGCTGTGTAAAGATGACTGTCTCTACTATGAGCTATATGCAAATATTACAGATAACACAGCAGCAGCCAGTATAGGACAAATAGATGTTTTTGCTTTTTATATCAGTATAGCAATGAGTTTAGTATTTGATGGTAGTAGATGATTTTAGGAAGGAACAATTTGCTCAGTTCCACAGAACATTGCTGATCCCGAATGTCCCCCCCCCCTGTGGATATTGGCTGATTGCTTTGTAAATTCTTAGTAAATGCTCTTCTTACCTGCAGACAACTGCACAACATGGCACGGTGATAATTGGCATTGATGGATGCTCTTTGCTTTCCATCTGTATCAGGCTTTGTGTGGTGCTTGGCTCTAATTAATGGTGGGAGATCTTGAGTATAGGACTCACTTCCATCAGCTTCAGATGCCTGTAGAACCAGTCAAAGCACCTGGGGGAACGAGATTCTGACCGGATTGGATGTTAGCGGGCTTGTGCACCTGTGAGGCGTGTATGGGAGTATGGCCCAAATAGAAGGTTCTGCCTGGCATCTGGATATAATACCAGATAAAGGACACATCAGGAAAATTATATGTCAATACTATTTGTGCCTTCATCATTTACAGGAGATAGTAGGAAAACAGGGCTGCTTTTTCCTGCATTAAGTGCAGGATGAGACAAAGAAGCAGTACTATCTGTACCTACATCATTTACAGGGAGGGAGAGAGAGGGAGGCAGTACTATCTGTACCTACATCATTTACAGGGAGAGAGAGGGAGGCAGTACTATCTGTACCTACATCATTTACAGGGAGGGAGAGAGAGGGAGGCAGTACTATCTGTACCTACATCATTTACAGGGAGAGACAGGGAGGCAGTACTATCTGTACCTACATCATTTACAGGGAGAGAGGGAGGCAGTACTATCTGTACCTACAATATTTACAGGGAGAGAAAGGGAGGTAGTACTATCTGTACCTACATCATTTACAGAGAGAGAGGGAGGCAGTACTATCTGTACCTACATCATTTACAGGGAGAGAGAGGGAGGCAGTACTATCTGTACCTACATCATTTACAGGGGGGGCAGTACTATCTGTACCTACATCATTTACAGGGAGAGAGAGGGAGGCAGTACTATCTGTACCTACATCATTTACAGGGAGAGACAGGGAGGCAGTACTATCTGTACCTACATCATTTACAGGGAGAGAGGGAGGCAGTACTATCTGTACCTACAATATTTACAGGGAGAGAAAAGGGAGGTAGTACTATCTGTACCTACATCATTTACAGGGAGAGAGAGGGAGGCAGTACTATCTGTACCTACATCATTTACAGGGGGAGAGAGAGGGAGGCAGTACTATCTGTACCTACATCATTTACGGGGGGGGCAGTACTATCTGTACCTACATCATTTACAGGGAGAGAGAGGGAGGCAGTACTATCTGTACCTACATCATTTACAGGGAGAGACAGGGAGGCAGTACTATCTGTACCTACATCATTTACAGTTAGAGAGGGAGGCAGTACTATCTGTACCTACATCATTTACAGGGGGGGGGGGGCAGTACTATCTGTACCTACATCATTTACAGGGAGAGAGAGGGAGGCAGTACTATCTGTACCTACATCATTTACAGGGAGGCAGTACTATCTGTACCTACATCATTTACAGTTAGAGAGGGAGGCAGTACTATCTGTACCTACATCATTTACAGGGAGAGAAAGGGAGGTAGTACTATCTGTACCTACATCATTTACAGGGGGGGCAGTACTATCTGTACCTACATCATTTACAGGGAGAGAGAGGGAGGCAGTACTATCTGTACCTACATCATTTACAGGGAGAGACAGGGAGGCAGTGCTATCTGTACCTACATCATTTACAGGGAGAGAGGGAGGCAGTACTATCTGTACCTACATCATTCACAGGGGGGGCAGTACTATCTGTAACCTACATCATTTACAGGGAGAGAGAGGGAGGCAGTACTATCTGTACCTACATCATTTACAGAAAGAGAGAGGGAGGCAGTACTATCTGTACCTACATCATTTACAGGGAGAGAGAGGGAGGCAGAACTATCTGTACCTACATCATTTACAGGGGGGGCAGTACTATCTGTACCTACATAATTTACAGGAAGAGAGAGGGAGGTAGTACTATCTGTACCTACATCATTTACAGGGAGAGAGAGGGAGGCAGTACTATCTGTATCTACATCATTTATAGAGAGAGATAGGGAGGCAGTACTATCTGTACCTACATCATTTATAGAGAGAGATAGGGAGGCAGTGTTATCTGTACATACATCATTTATAGATAGAGACAGGAAGGCAGTACTGTCTGTACCTACATCATTTACAGGTAGAAACAGAGATGCAGTACTATCTGTACCTACATTATTTACAGGGAGAGACAGGAAGGCAGTACTATCTGTACCTTCATCATTTACAGGGAGAGAGAGGGAGGCAGTAATATCTGTACCTACATCATTTTCAGGGAGAGACAGGGAGGCAGTACAATATGTACCTACATCATTTACATGAAGAGACAGGGAGGCAGTACTATCTGTACCTACATCATTGACAGGTAGAGACAGGGAGGCAGTACTATCTGTACCTACATCATTTACAGGAAGAGACGGGGAGGCAGTACAATCTGTACCTACATCATTTACAGGGATAGAGAGGGAGACAGTACTATCTGTACCTACATCATTTACAGGGAGAGAGAGGGAAGCAGTACTATCTGTACCTACATCATTTACAGGGAGAGAGAGGGAGGCAGTAATATCTGTACCTACATCATTTACAGGGAGAGACAGTGAGGCAGTACAATCTGTACCTACATCATTTACAGGAAGAGACAGGGAGGCAGTACTATCTGTACCTACATTATTTACAGGGAGAGACAGGGAGGCAGTACAATCTGTACCTACATCATTTACAGGAAGAGACAGGAAAGCAGTACTATCTGTACCTACATCATTTACAGGGAGAGAGAGGGAGGCAGTGATATCTGTACCTACATCATTTACAGGGAGAGACAGGGAGGCAGTACTATCTGTACCTACATCATTTACAGGGAGAGAGAGGGAGGCAGTGATATCTGTACCTACATTATTTACAGGGAGAGACAGGGAGGCAGTACAATCTGTACCTACATCATTTACAGGAAGAGACAGGAAAGCAGTACTATCTGTACCTACATCATTTACAGGGAGAGAGAGGGAGGCAGTGATATCTGTACCTACATCATTTACAGGGAGAGACAGGGAGGCAGTACAATCTGTACCTACATCATTTACAGGAAGAGACAGGGAGGCAGTACTATCTGTACCTACATCATTTACAGGGGAGAACAGGGATCATTTACAGGTATAGACAACAAACTAATATCTTCTGTAAATGCACAGAGAGAGGCAGTACAATCTGGTAGAGATAGGAAGACAGTATTATCTGAGCCTACATTGTGCACAGGTAAAGATAGAAAGACAGTACTACCTGTGCCTACATCATTTACAAGGAAAGACAAGGAGACAGTACAATCTGTACCTACATCATTTACAGGAAAAGACAAGTGGGCAGTATGATCTGTGCCTACATCATTTACAGACAGAAGCAGAGAGACAGTACTATCTCTAGCTACATCATTTACAGGGAGAGATAGGAAGGTAGTACTATCTGTAACTACATCATGTACAGGTAGAGACAGAAAGGCAGTACTATCTGTGCCTACATCATTTACTGGTAGAGACAATGAGGCAGTACTATCTGTGCCTACATCAGTTACTTGTAGAGACAATGAGGCAGTACTATCTGTGCCTACATCATTTACAGAAAGAGATAAGGAGGCAGTACTATCTGTACCTACATCATTTACAAGGAAAGATAAGGAGGGAGTACTATCTGAACCTACATCACCTGTACCTATATCATGTACTGGTAGAGACAGAAAGACAGTACTATCTGTACCTACATCATTTACAAGGAGAAGCAGAGAGGCAGTACTATCTCTTCCGACATCATTTACAGAGAGAGACAAGGAGGCAGTACTAACTTGCCTACATCATGTACAGGGAGAGACAGAAAGGCAGTATGATCTGTACCTACAGCATGTACAGGTAGTGTTAAGGAGACAATATTGCCTATACAAATAGAATTTAACAAGAGGGGCAGAGAGGTAGTATGTTCATTATTCATAGGTAGAGACAGAAAGGCAGTACTATCTGTGCCTACATGAAATACTGGGAGAGATGAGGAGGCGGTATTATCCTCATGTAACACCTCCTGGCAAGGTGGAGGCAACACTATTAAACTGCATATCAGAGTAGTGGCCTATAATATCCTGTACAAATAAAATTCTTCTACCACCTTGTTTAATAGCTGTCAGTTGGACTGAATGTTGGGGGTGGTAGTAGCAACTGTAGTTGTCTTAGATTACAATAAAACCTGTGCAGTTCTATGCAGATCTTTCTGCGCTGTATAAATGACTTATTTTTATGCCGATGAGGGTCATAACGTATGCCATATTACATTGCCAAAGCCTTCCCGCTGACCCATATAATCATCGCTCAATTATCGTCTACCGTTACGTTACGCTGGTGTCCAGAAAGGGTTAAGACCCCCCCCACCCATAGGATGTTCCCAGACAAATCGGTTCCATTCTCAGTCGACCATTAATTCCCCCTGGATCCTGTCAGATAATTGTTTATGAAGAGATATGTGGAGGCAATAATATCCCTCCACCGCCTTTGATGTATGAGGCGTTAATGGATTGGAATGATCGCCCGGTTATTAACAAGCCTACAGATTTGTCAGACCGGGCCCGGCTGGGGCCTTCATATTTTTTCTTTTTTTTTTTTTTTTACCACCACAGAGCAATAAGGTTTTCAGAAGGAGATATGTGTGACAAGCCTCGGAGAGATAGGCCAATGAATAAAAGAGCGGCACCCGGACAATAATTGAACTGCCAGTATGAATGTTACGAAACGGACATGATATCTTAATGGTGCCAGATAGGCGGCAAGTAATGAGTCCTGGCTGGAGGGATTTAATGAACACACTGATCATGGGATGACAACGCCGCTTCCACGCGCTTCCTTTTCCCCAGCTCTCTAATGCCTGTTTGCAAGTGTATTATTCCCCCCCTCCCCCCTTCCCATTTTTATCAAACCACCTGGCGGTTTTCACAGCTCTTGCCGTTAAATCTTCACACCCTTGTAAAAAGTTGGGTGCCCGGGGGACTGTGATACGTGTAAGATAGAATACAATGCGCCGCGCTATCCTGCTCATTACACCTGTTAGTGTGAAGAATCATCAGTTTCTGATCCCACACACAGAACCCCCAAGTCCTCCCGTGAGCACCGCGGCCTTCTCGCAGCTGAACAAGCACAGCGCCGTACATTGTATAGTGGCTGTGGTTGGTATTGCATCTTAGCCCCATTCACTTCTATTAAGCTGAGCTGCGCTTAGGCCACGTGACCGATGAACTAGCATTCCTCAAACAGCTGATTGGCGGGGGGACATGGTGTCACTCCCCCACTGATCAGATACTGATGACCTATCTGATATGCCCTCATTGTCTGATAGGGTCCCAGAGGTGGACCAAGAATGGAGCAGAGAAGGTGGCGGAGGGTATACTGCAAATGCGAAGCCGCCCTCCATTAGTTTCTATAGGGCCATCGAAAATAGCCGAGCACTGTACCCCATTCGCTTGTATGGGGAGATAGCTTGGCGGTGGCCAGACCCTGGGAAACCAGAGGTCCTCCAGCCACAACCCTCGGTGTAGGTGCAGGCCCCACCTCCTAGGGATATGCCCCCATTGTCTGTGATGAGACAGCCCCTTTAAAGGAATTATCCAATGTCTAGCACATGCCCCCCCCCAATGCCCGGTCCCCTCATACAGATTATACTTACCCCACTCCCCATCATCCGTGATGTTAGGGAGGCCCGTCCCTGTCACGCCCTGCTATACGGGGATCAGGAGCGATGTGGAGGCCGGGGAGCAGGGTAAGTATAACCTATATGAGGGGTATGTTATACCCTTTAAGTGCAATAAAAGGTAGTTGAAAAAGTGAACCTCCCCTTTAAGAACCCCCCTCAGCACATTCACTGAAGCAGCTTTCATTTTACCTAATAAACCCCGTGTCATTTGACTACTAGAACTTTCCATTTCCAAACCCGCGTCTCCGGAGAATAATAGACTCATTAAACGGAGATGCCGATCCCGTTAGATAAAATAACTGCGGCGATCCCCCAGAGATTAAATGCCAGTTTAGTTTAAATCCGGGGATTAGGAATATAACACTGATTAGTTTACACAGAAAATCCCCCCGCCCCGCCAGCCGGCTTTTTTGAGTTACCTTACGAGAGGCGAATTCGGGGAAGAGGGGGGATCAGAGCGGCAGGCGGTGAGGTATCAGCTTCTATCACATTCTGCTTGTATTTGTCGGAGGAAAAACTCAGGATTCCTGCACGCCGCGGGATGTGGTTCCGTACATAAAAGATGCCTAAAAGAAGAGTTAAAAGGGGCGAGGCAGAAAAATCCCCCGTTCACACAACCGTATTTTCGGTCTGTATCTGATCTTATAGACAAGAATAGGCATTGTTACAGTGGATCCGCAAAAAAACGGATGCAACATGGACGTCATTTGTATTTTTTGTGGATTCGCCTTTGCAGATCGCAAAATACATACGGTCATGTGAATGCACCCTTAGGGCTCAAGCACACGGCTGTTGGATGTTTTGCGGTCTGCTAAATACGGCCGCGCGTGCATTCCGTATTTTGCTGAACAGCTAGACCCTAATAGAACAGTCCTATCCTTGTCCGTGATGCAGACAATAATAGGACAAGTTCTATTTTTGCAGAACGGATATACGGACATACGGAAACAGAATGCACACAGAGTAATTTCCGTTTTTTGTAGCCCCATTGAAGTGAATGCTTCTGCATACTGGCCGCAAAAAAAAACAAAAAAAAAAAACTGATTTTTTGGTTCCTTAGTTATTCCTCCTAGAAAAATATGAACAATGAACAATTCTGGATTAATTTTTCTCAGGACTCTGCATTGTGTCCCTGCACAGTCTCACTCTGTCAGCAGTGATTGGATGGTATCAGAGTACGTAGGGATACACCTCCGACTGGGAACATCCCATAGTCAATGTAGATACAATGCAGAGCCCTGAGGTTCCTCTGGGTGTTCCCAGTTTGTTGGGCAGGGATGGTAGTTCCTACACACTATGACACCATCTAATCACTGCTGAAAATGTGAGACCGTGCAGAGACGCACCCCCAACTGCCAACACCCAGCTGTCAATTTATTCATAAGTTTCTAGGAGGAATAACAGAGGAGCAACATAGAGTCCTGAGAAAAAGTCATCCTGAATTGTTATTTCAGAAAGATACACAGCTCAGCAGACAGTATCACACATGGTAGGCTTAGATACACAGCTCAGCAGTAAGTATCAAACATGATAGGATTAGATACACAGCTCAGCAGACAGTATCACACATGATAGGGTTAGATACACAGCTCAGCAGACAGTATCACACATGATAGGATTAGATACACAGCTCAGCAGGTAGTATCACACATGATAGAATTAGATACACAGCTCAGCAGACAGTTTCACACATGGTAGGATTAGATACAAAGCTCAGCAGGCAGTATCACACATCATAGGATTAGATACACAGCTCAGCAGACAGTATCACACTTGATAGGATTAGATACACAGCTCAGCAGACAGTATCACACATGGTAGGATTAGATACACAGCTCAGCAGACAGTATCACACTTGATAGGTTTAGATACACCGCTCAGCAGTCAGTATCACACATGATAGGATTAGATATGCAGAAGCTCAGAAGACTGTATCACGCATGGTAGGATTAGATACACAGCTCAGCAGGCAGTATCACACATGATAGGATTAGATACACAGCTCAGCAGACAGTATCACACTTGATAGGATTAGATACAAAGCACAGCAGGCAGTATCACACATGATAGGATTAGATACACAGCTCAGCAGTCAGTATAACACATGATAGAATTAGATACACAGCTCAGCAGACAGTATCACACATGGTAGGATTAGATAAACAGCTCAGCAGTCAGTATCACACATGATAGGATTAGATACACAGCTCGGCAGGCAGTATCACACATGATAGGATTAGATACACAGCTCAGCAGGCAGTATCACACATGATAGGATTAGATACACAGCTCAGCAGGCAGTATCACACATGATAGGATTAGATACACAGCTCAGCAGACAGTATCACACATGGTAGGATTAGATACACAGCTCAGCAGACAGTATCACACATGGTAGGATTAGATACACAGCTCAGCAGTCAGTATCACACATGATAGGATTAGATACTCAGCTCGGCAGTCAGTATCACTCATGATAGGATTAGATACAGCAGCTCAGCAGACTGTATCACACATGGTAAGATTAGATACACAGCTAAGTAGGCAGTATCACACATGGTAGGATTAGATACACAGCTCAGCAGGCAGTATCACACATGATAGGATTAGATACACGGCTCAGCAGACAGTATCACACACTGATAGGATTAGATACACAGCTCAGCAGACAGTATCACACATGATAGGATTAGATACATAGCTCAGCAGACAGTATCACACATGATAGGATTAGATACACATGTCTCAGCAGACAGTATCACACACTGATAGGATTAGATACATAGCTCAGCAGACAGTATCACAGCACTGATAGGATTAGATACACAGCTCAGCAGACAGTATCACACATGATAAGATTAGATACACAACTCTGCAGACAGTATCACACATGATAAGATTAGATACACAGCTCAGCAGACAGTATCACACATCATAGGATTAGATACACAGCTCAGCAGATAGTATCACGCATGATAGGATTAGATACACAGCTCAGCAGACTGTATCACACATGATATGATTAGATACATAACTCTGCAGACAGTATCACACATGATAAGATTAGATACACAGCTCAGCAGACAATATCACAGCAGGATAGGATTAGATACACAGCTCAGCAGACAGTATCACACATGATAGGATTAGATACATAGCTCAGCAGACAGTATCACACATGATAGGATTAGATACACATGTCTCAGCAGACAGTATCACACACTGATAGGATTAGATACATAGCTCAGCAGACAGTATCACACACTGATAGGATTAGATACACAGCTCAGCAGACAGTATCACACATGATAAGATTAGATACACAACTCATGCAGAAAGTATCACACATGATAAGATTAGATACACAGCTCAGCAGACAGTATCACACATCATAGGATTAGATACACAGCTCAGCAGATAGTATAACGCATGATATGATTAGATACATAACTCTGCAGACAGTATCACACATGATAAGATTAGATACACAGCTCAGCAGACAATATCACACATGATAGGATTAGATACACAGCTCAGCAGACTGTATCACACATGATATGATTAGATACACAGCTCAGCAGGCAGTATCACACATGATAAGATTAGATACATAACTCTGCAGACAGTATCACACATGATAAGATTAGATACACAGCTCAGCAGACAGTATCACACGTGATAGGATTAGATACACAGCTCAGCAGACTGTATCACACATAATAGGATTATATACACAGCTCAGCAGGCAGTATCACACATGATAGAATTAGATACACAGCTCAGCAGACTGTATCACACATAATAGGATTAGATACACTGCTCCGCAGACAGTATCACACATGATAGGATTAGATACACAGCTCAGCAGACAGTATCACACATGATAGGATTAGATACACAGCTCAGCAGACAGTATCACACATAATAGGATTATATACACAGCTCAGCAGGCAGTATCACACATGATAGAATTAGATACACAGCTCAGCAGACTGTATCACACATAATAGGATTAGATACACTGCTCCGCAGACAGTATCACACATGGCAGGATTAGATACACAGCTCAGCAGACAGTATCACACATGATAGGATTAGATACACAGCTCAGCAGACTGTATCACACATAATAGGATTAGATACACTGGCTCAGACCTCTCTGACTCTCTAAAGCAAAATATATTGGCTCAATTACATTGTATTAATACAAGAAAACCTCTTTCTACCCACTAGGGGGCGCCACATGCCACCATCATTGAGGTACAGTATGGATAGCAGACCACCAGTAAATAAAGGCAGACCCCCCCTATAAACTCGCTCATTTAGGGGATTGAGTTGTTGATACTTGATACTGAAGTCTTGGATCTTGGAGTTTATATTTCCCTCCAATGCTTCAGAGGAAAACTCCGCTGATCCCACCCATAAATCCAAGAGCTCAGAAACCACATAGACCTGCTGAGCCTTCATATGGGCGCCATGTCTGGCTTCATGCTAATACTGAGCCATAAATCCCAGGATGTCCAGGAGGATCGGATGTGACTCCGGGGCCTGTAAACCCAGCAGTCTAATTTTTCAAAGGCACTTACCCATATTTTTGTATTTTCTACTTGTGTTACATGAAACGATTTCAATTATATTCGCTTTTGGCAGGGAAAGGTTATATCACCAACTGAGGCTAAAGCTCTGGAACAATATGGAGACTAGGGATAACAGTACAAGGTGACATCACTGGGAGGGTGGCATGATGTCATCATTAAAAGGGTGTGGCTCTCTTCAAGTGCCATCCGCCTTATGTCCTTCCCAAAGCCATAGCTTGAGGTGTGAAGATCAATGTTGACATCATGGAGGGTTGGACATGGTGATGGGGTTCGTGATCTAAAGTCAGCCTTGTCCATGAGTGTAAACCTTCCAGCATGCAATATCTGTGGGTGTGGACCAATGGGAAAACAGGGTGGGATATGATTTGGGTTTGGATACAACTTCTTTTCAGACAAATTCAGAATTGGGGTTTAAACTTACAATGGTGACATCATCGAAGGTTAGACAATATACCATCATGCAGCCAATGTCTACCTCCCCAGGGTTCAGCCATAAATCTCTGGCATCTCAGGTCCATCATGTCTGATCCTTGTTTGCCCCAATATTTGGGGTTCATTCAGCATACTCACTGGATGGTTGATGGATCCGGCCCAAATAAATGTCCAGTGAAGTTCCCACACTGCACAACCAGCAGGTGGAGATTAGGTGAGTAGGTGAGGTTCAGCCATAGATCTCTGGCCGAGGTCCAACATGTCTGGTCCTTGTTTGCCCCAATTGAGGATACACACTGGATGTTTGATGGATCCTGCCCAAATCAATTGGTTCAGACACATGAAATTCCCAGCCAGCAGGAGATCACTAGGAGTTGGAGGTTCATCCATACATCTCTGGCCGAGGTCCAACATTCCTGATACTTACTTATCCCGATATTTGCCATTGGGGTACATTCAGGATACTGACTGGATGATTGATGGATCCTGCTCAAATCAATTGGTTCAGCCATTGCTGTCACATGAAATTCCCAGGTTGCACAGCTAGAAGGAGGCGATCACCAGGAGGTGGAGGTTCAGCCATACATCTCTAGCTGAGATCCAACATGCCTGATCCTTGTTTGCCCAAATATTTGCCACTGGGATACATTCAGGATACACACTGGATGACTGATGGATCCTGCCCAAATCAATTGCTGTCACATGAAATTCCCAGGTTGCACAACGATCAGGTGGAGATCACTAGGAGGTGGAGATCACTAGGAGGTGGAGGTTCAACCATACATCTCTGGCCGAGGTCCAACATGCCTGATACTTTACTTATCCTGATATCTGTCATAGGGATACATTCAGGATACACACTGGATGGTTGATGGATCCTGCCCAAATCAATTGGTTCAGGCATCGCTGTCACGTGTAATTCCCAGGTTGCACAACTATCAGGTGGAGATCACTAGCTAAGCCCTTGTACTGATCCTGGACGTCTATGGCTTCCTTATCCCTTTTACAGGCAGTAATCCGGTTTAGCTGACAAGCCTCTGACAGAAGGATAAGGTGATTAGACGGAACAGAGGCCGATAATGACACGTTATCGGAGATCTCCGAGGCGTCCTACAAAGGAGCTGAGGCCAATGTTTGCTCACTATTCATGTAGATTATCCCTTCACCTGGTTCTCAGAAGTGTCAGGTACATCAGCATGAAGTCAAAGGCAGGAGTGACTAAGGGGGATCCATCATTCTTCATCATCAGTATTTTTTTTTATTTTAAGTCTGTCTTGAGTTTGTGTTGCTGAGCAAAATTTATGAAGTGTCGCTCAGTTTTATTAAATTTGGCACAAGTGCGTTGCGGTTCCTCCACTGTCAGGGAGTTGTCTGGAGTGGAGATGATTTTTAAAAAGTTGCACATCATAAATTAGACATAAGACTGTTCTAATCTCTAATCCTGACCTACATTTCTCTCCACTTTTGAAAGTGACGCAAAATTGAACTAAAATTCGCAAAAAATGTACACGTCACGCACTTGTGACTGTTTTACACCACAAAGCTCATGTAGCAGATTTGATAAATGTTCTCCTAAATGTCTCCTTCTTAAGAAAACTAGACATACAGTAAGGAGAGGTATACTGGAGAAATACAGCTCAGCTCATCAGGACAGGGGGGATGGGAACTCATTTTAAGCTCTCCGCAGACATTGGTGAGACCGGCCGACCACCTAATGTGTATGGGGACCTCTGGACTCTCCCCTGTGAGCAGATGTCTGGGAAGATAAGGATCAGGCAGGTCGGATTTTAACATACCTGATCCTTTTGTTCTCAGGGAGATATGCCACTGGCAAATAAGGTCTTACCTCCCTCTCCCTGTTCAGGACACATGCATGCTCAGCCCAACGGTCCCTCTCATGAGATGAAGCCAGGCACTGTTAACATTGCTGCAGTACATATGTGGAAGGGGAGGCAACAGCGCTGATAGAATCCTAGGGCAGCCAGGGGATGTCAATCAAGATTGGAGGCCGGAGAAAACTGGCCATAGACCCCAGTGGGAAATTTACCCGGTGAGCTGATGCCCATGGGGGCCACCTGAGCCCTCCTCATGGCTGCAATTAATACTAGGTGCATCAGGTACTTATGCACTTGACCAGTGTCGATGCAGGTGCCCTCCTGAATTCAACTGAATCACCGTCCTTATGACAGTGATACCGTTCAATGCTTACACATGGGCAGCAATATTCTGTGGTATTTGGCTCTGCTGGGGCAGTATGTGGTATTGTGCTCACTGTGGTATCTGGTTTGGCTGGGGAGTATATTGTGCTGCTGGGGAAGTATAGGTATTTTGTTCTGCTGCCTGTATATTTAAGGTTCTTGGGCTGCTGGGGCAGTATATTGTCTGCACTGTGTATTTGGTTCTGCTGGGGCAGTATTGTGGCACTGTGGTTATTCGGTTTCTGCGGTATTCTGTTGTTGCACTGTGGTATTTGGCTCTGCTGGGGCAGTATATTGTTGGCACTGTGGACTGTGGCAATATATGCACTGTGTGGTTCTGCTGGAGCATGATAATTGTTGCTGCACTGTGATATTTGGTTCTGGGGCCCCTTTGTTCTGGCTGCACTGTGGTTTTGGTTCGCTGGGCAGTATTGTGCTGCACTGTGTTTTTGGTTCTGCTGGGGCAGTATATTGTTGTGCTGCACTGTGGTATTTGGTTCTGCTGGGGCAGTATATTGTTACGCTGTAGTTTTGGTTCTCCTGTTGTGCTGCACTGTGGTATTGTTCTGGCAGAGGCGGTATTCTGTGTTGCACTGTGGTATTTGGTTCTGCTGGGGCGGTATATTGTCGCCTGTGGTAATTAGTTCTGGGCCATATATTGTGCTGCACTGTGGTATTTGGTTCTGCTGGGGCAGTATATTGTGTTGCACGTGGTTATTTGGTTCTGCTGGGGCAGTATATTGTCTGTGCTGATTTGTGCTCTTTTGGTTCTGCTGGTGGCAGTATTATTGTGCTGCACTGTGGTATTTGGTTCTGCTGAGGCAGTATATTGCTGCACTGTGGTATTTGTTCTGCTGGGGCAGTATATTGTGCTGGCCTGTTGGTATTTGGTTCTGCTGGGGCGTAAATTGTGTTGCACTGTGGTATTTGTTCTGCTGGGGCAGTATATTGTGCTGCACTGTGGTATTTGGTTCTGCTGGGGCAGTAATATTTGGTTCTGTGCTGGCACTCTGGGGCAGTAATATTGTGCTGCACTGTGGTTTTGGTTCTTGAGGCAGTATATTGTGCTGCACTGTGTATTTGGTTCTGCTGGGGCAGTATATGTGCTGCACTGTGTTTTTGGTTTCGCTGGGCAGTATATTGTACACTGTGGATTTAGTTCTGCTGGGGCAGTATATTGGCTGCACTGTGGTATTTGGTTCTGCTGGGCAGTATATTGTGCTGCACTGTGGTATTTGTTCTGCTAGGCAGTATATTGTGCTGCACTGTGGTAATTGGTTCTTGGGGCAGTGTTTTTGGTTCTGCTGCACTGTGGTATTTGATTCTGCTGGGGCAGTATATTTGTGCTGCACTGTGGTATTTGTTCTGCTGGGGATAATTGTGTGCACTGGGTATTTGGTTCTGCTGGGGCAGTATATTGTGCTGCACTGTGGTATTTTGGTCTCCTGAGGTAGTAATTGTGCTGCACTGTGGTATTTGGTTCTGCTGGGGCAGTATTTGTGCTGCACTGTGTATTTGGTTCTGCTGAGGCAGTATATTGTACGCACTTTGGTATTTGGTTCTGCTGAGGCAGTATATTGTGCTGCACTGTGGGTATTTGGTTCTGTGGGCAGTATATTGTGCGCATTGAGCAATGTGGTGGTTCTTTTTGGTCTGCCTAGGCAGTATATTTGTGCTGCACTGTGGTATTTGGTTCTGCTGGGGCAGTATATTGTGCCTGCACTGTGGTATTTGTTTCTGCTGAGGAACTATATTGTGTTTGCAACTAGTAGCACTGTGGTATTTGGTTCTGCTGGGAAGTATATTTGTGCTGGCACTGTGGCTCTTGTTTCGCTGAGGCAGTATATTGTGCTGCACTGTGGTATTTGGTTCTGCTGGGGCAGTATATTGTTGCTGAACTGTATATTTGTTCAGCTGAGGCAGTGTATTGTGCTGCACTGTGGTATTTGGTTCTGCTGGGGCAGTATATTGTGCTGCACTGTGGTATTTGGTTCTGCTGGTTCTGCTGGGGAAGTATATTGTGCTGCACTGTGGTATTTAGTTCTGGGGGCAGTATATTGTGCTGCACTGTGGTACTGCTGAGTATTTGGTTCTGCTGGGGCAGTATATTGTGCTGCACTGTGGTATTTGGTTCTGCTGGGGAATAAATTGTGTATATTTGGCACTGTGGTATTTGTTCTGCTGGGCAGTATATTGTGCTGCACTGTGGTATTTGGTTCTGCTGGGGCAGTAAGTTGTGTTGCACTGCGGTATTTGGTTCTGCTGGGGCAGTGCTGCACTGTGGTATTTGGTTCTGCATTGTGCTGCACTGTGGTACTGTGGTACTTGGTTCTGCTGGGCAGTATATTGTGCTGCACTGGGTATTTGGTTCT